>JBANCV010001449.1:0-15173 GCA_037040105.1 Amiota albilabris
CGATATCATAGTTGTATTGTAAGCAATGGGGACTATTTTGAAGGAGACAAAATAAATATTGATGATTAAATTTAAATACATGTGTTTTTTTTTAACAATTCCGGGTACTTTTTATACAGAAGGTATATTAGGTTCGGTATAATAAGAGAGTCAAATATAATAAATGGATTCACCAACCAGGAATACCATATCTTACACTCGGTCATCCTGATATTCATCTGCCTCAGATGAATCAAAGTCTTCATCCAAACCGACACTTCTCCATTGCTTCATGTAAACACAACTGGTAGACGTCTTGTTTGGCCCCTCGAAATCGGGCGCTTTTTCAACGTCATATCGCGCATTTCTCTTGGCCTTCACCCCTTTATACGGACCCATGGACCCACTCGTCATTTTTTCCCGCACCTAATTGCGCCCGCTTTATCGCAACCAGGTCATTCAAGTCATATTCAATATCACACTTGCGCTTCTTGTCGAAATTACTCTTGTACAAGTTCTGAGTTTTAACAATCTGCATCTTAGCATCACTTCTCCACTCACATCTTTGGCTGTCGAAGGCATATAATTAGGTATATATATATATTTGTGATCAGGTCGATGAGGCGAGTTGATTTTGCCATGTTCGTCTGTCCGTCTTTTCGCGAACTAGTCCCTCAGTTTTTGAGCTAGAGAGCTGAAATTGTGTACATAGGTTTCATTTTACCATGCAAAATACTTTTGTCGGAACGAGCCGAATCGGACCACAGGGAGGGGTACCCCCGTACCCCTTAGGTCAAATTAAGGTTCTAACTATTTATGGTTTGATCGAACTAAAATTTGGAGATTATGAGTTTCTACCAGGAGGGATACCTCCCATACAAACACATATTATATGACAAACTTATAAAGAGTAATTGTACAATATAGTGCCCCTTAAGCTGTGTTCTTTGTTGATACTCAAACTGTAACAGAGAGCAAAAATGTTTTCTAGCGGATGCGTGAAGGGTATAACATCTTCGGTTGAAGGCTTCGTTCTCGAAACAATCTAATTAGTAGTATTGACAGAAATATTATAATTTCTCTTTAAAATCAGCTAATGACATATTTAGCATCAAACTGGGGTGTAGCGATATCAAGCCGAAATCAAGTAAGTCTTCATTGTCAAAATTCTGCTCCAGTATAGATATCAGGGAATCTAAATAAGGGATAAAGATGGATCGCTTCCAAAAAATCGCATGGAGACTCAGCAGGGTGATTGGACCGACTTTGTTGGCAAGATACAATGCGCGATGCTTGTAAATCAGTCCCAGTTGCAGCGGCAGTTCTAGTAAAATTTTTGAAAGTAATTAGGTTCCCCTCGTCCGCGTTAGAAAGATTATCTTTTACGAGAATATTATTTTTGAAGTGAATCTTCTTTAGCGGCGTTAGGCAAAAATTTAGAATAAAATCTTGAGTGAAATAAAAATGTTTATAAAAGAACATGCATGTCAATCGAGCTTCTTTGAGTAGCCTGCTCTTTTTAGATAACTCCAAACTGTCATATGGTCCGTGGCAGTCCTACTCTATCAGTTGCAAAATTTGATAGACTTTTCGGTGCAGGGCCAACCAAACCGATGCGCGACTTTCACATCGAAATTTCCCGAACGAAATCGTTCAAAAAATGTCCTAACTGATCTTGCTGATAAAATACCTTCGCCATGATGTGCACACATTTTTTTATGATGTTTCGCTACACAATAACCCTTCTCAGGGAAAACAGTAAATTGTAAGGAATTTTCTCTGTTCCGGCACTCATTTTCATTACGAAAAAACAGCAGTTTGTTCATTGCTTTAGCAGTATGGTTTTACCAATGTTCCCAGCTTTTTATTGTTCGAAGGCATTGCCAGATCCGATTAATACTAACAGATATGTCTATTGAAACAAACAAGTCTGCTCGTTTAAAGGTGTAAGCAAGAACTGATTTAATAGAAAGTAGTGAGTACATTATAAAGAGTGAAGTAAAGTTGCCAGATTGCAAATTATATTACAACATTCCATCATAATTAAATATGTGATTACATATTAACTCAATATTAAAATTATTTTAAACCTAATTTCAAGTTCATTGTTTAATCTTGCAAGCTGAAATTGTCTTAATGTGAAAATCGACTTAATAAATAATCTGGGCAGCATAAAGCAAGCTACCACTTGCCTCCATGTAAGGGACCTTTCGCATCTCTTCAATATCTTTGTCAACCGTTGGGCACATCTCAAAAGTAAGCTTCTGATTCATGTCGAGAGGTGTCGCCACTGAATTGCAATCGTCAATACCAAATCGTTTTAGAAAAGCTGTAATATAATCTGACTGATTAATTTAAATCTTAATCCATTAACACTTCGACATACTCTTTGTTTGTGCCCTTGACCACCACAAAAATAACTGTTTTCTTCCAATCTTTTGATTTTGCTTTGTTCGTTTTCGCTTAGTTTGTACCCTTCGAATATCGGGCATTTGCAGCATTTATGTTATCATTATCAAATTTAACATCTTGCAGCAACAAACTCTTAACAGAATCCACAGTTAATTTTGTTTTTCAATTTTCCACCGTCATGACAAATGCCTGATATTCATTTGGTAGGCCGGCAAGCAATAATGACGCCGTCGTTTCATCGTCAATGTTAAGTCCAGCGTTGATTACTTTAATAGAGGTCATTATTAATTCGTTGATATATTCCTGAACAGTGGTAAACTGCTGCAGATGTATTAACATTTTTAGCAATTCAAATTATCTTGTTAATCCACTGTCTGCAAAAGCGGATTCCATTGCATCCCAAGCAGCATTTCACGTTGTTGCTTTGGCGATGTGTGCGTAGTTAGTTCTCTCAATCATCAGAGTAATCTCAGCCAACGCACGTTCTTCAATATCCACAGACGCGCCACTGCTTACAACCATCCAACAACCTTTGATTACGAGAAAAGACTTTGCTTGGCACTTCCAAACACCCAACTTTTCAAACGGGTAATGAATAGATGACGACACTCTGATTAAATACGCGACATGGGCCCATAACTTGTTGAATCAAATACGTCTGCTCGTTTAAAGGTGTAAGCAAGAACTGATTTAATAGAAAGTAGTGACTACATTATAAAGAGTAAAGTAGGTAGTTGCCAAACTGTAATTTATATTACAACAATGTCTTTTTTTAAATCTAGCAATTCAAATTTTCGGAAGCTACTTTTGCACCAACCCAATACAATACCACTTGGTCGGCGATCACTACAAGAGGCTGTCGAATTATACGGAAATGTTATTGAAGTGGGAAATTTTTTTCTACAACTGTGCGTACACGAGGGCTGCTACTTAAGTTTTGAGATAGACAAATAATAACAAATATGTATCATCGAAAATGCCTTTATTGCTTTTCAAAATATTCTTCTTGAAGATCAATACACTTTTGATGCAATTAAACCTATTTTCGAAGCACTTTCTCCACTCGGAATGAGGTATCTCCAAAACATGTGTTTTGAACGCATCAACAGCTTCTTCAGGCGTCGAGAAACGTTGACCTTGCAATTTAGGTATGTGGGAATAAAAAGAAGTCATTGGTTGCCAAATCTGGACTATAGGGTGGATGACCCATCAATTCGACGTTTTGAATGTTTAAAAAGTCACCTGTTTGTGCCGATATGAGAGAGCTCGTAACCAAGGGCTGCATTCATGCTGAAGAATAATATATGAACATTTAGGAAAATAAAGCTGCATTGGATTCTTGGGAAAGTCAGTTTCGACCAATTATTAATGTTGTCTATGTTTATTTGTATCTGAGTGTCATCCTTTTTTTTCCAAATGTTTTGTTTAATTAAAAAAAATTATGTTAAGTTGAAAATAAGTTTTGTGTCAACGATTAGCTGCACTTTGATGGTAATTCTCTTTTCTTTGAGCGTTGTAACACTCACAGAATCATAATTGTTCCTGTCAAAGTGAGAATATTTATTTACTATTGATTTTAATGAAATATTACTTTGCTCTTTATACATTCATATCTTAAACTATTCTTAATAACTTTCAATATCTAACAATTAACAAACAGACAGCTAGGCTTATATGCCTATGAAAAAATATTGCAGATGCAATCATGTTCATTTATGTACACTCAGCATCCGGCAAGATAAGTTGTACCTTCGATTTATAAATTGTGTTGTGTCGAGCAGGCTTAATCCGAATATCGCGCCACTTGCTGTGAAAATAGTGGACTGTAATTTGTGTTGATTCGAATTAGCATTATGATAATAATGCTAAAAAGTGAAAGATAAATACCATAAACGCCATTTAAAATGCAGCTCCTTTAAGTTTGTATGCTTCTCATAGCTTTTCAGTACAACGAAAATAAATTGGCCATTGGTCATGTTTTCTTTTTTCAACGATGATAAAGGATTTAAAAATTCCACCAATTTAAAAGGAAATAGGCACTAGTAATGCAAATCTCGATCTCAACCTTTTTTCAGTCCCGAAAATTCTGGAATTAGGCGATATGAATCCCGGGATATACTAATTCAAAACATTTTTTCTCCCAAAACTTGCAATTTCATCACCATCATCATTTTATACTTGTAGAAATTAAGATGAATAAATCTGCTGTGAGCAATAACTTATTTGCTAAGCTTGTATAATGCAACGCCGAACAATTTTATAAGAAATATTTCCTTTTTAATCTAAACCTAATCTCTTACTGCTATTAAAAAATAACTCGGACATGTACTTTTTAAATTAGAAAATAACTTGTTCGCAGCAGCAGCTGAAACAGAGTAGTAGCCAGCATAGCTGTTTTCACTCGATCTTCATAATCATATTCAATGAAATAGGTCAACCAACTTGCTTATGAACTGTTTGAGCATGATCCCCCTATGTTGCTTTGCTTACTGCGGTCGAAGGTGCTTATGTGCTAGAATAAGGAATTTAGTTTCAGTTGTCTTTGCTACTGTGACAAGTGTTAATGTGCAGCGACAAAATTAACGACAATAATGAAATATTGTAATGATACACATACATAGATACGAGTACACATTTATTTACTTTGTTTATTTTGTACTTTATTAAGTTTGCAATACAACATTTAAGCATCAGTATATTTTGTTCTTATGCTAAGTGCAATTTGTACTGTTTTTTCATAGTTTATTATTGACAGTACAAAAGAAGCCGAAAAAGCGCGATATCTCCCAACATAACTCTCTTGAGGATACCGACATAAATAAAAATGTAACTGGTTTAAAAGAAACCATGAGCTTAAAAGAAAAATTTCAGATAGTATTAACCCTCCGTTGTGCACCAGGGTCTGGGCAGACATGTTTCAAAAATAAGAACAACGTTCACATCGAAACTAAGAAGCTCTGACGTCTGATTAAAACGGTATTTCTTGAGGCTATGGCGGATGAACAAATGCATTGAATTTGGGCAAATGCTTACAAGGCAAACAATCATGCGGTTTCCCAAACTAATGTGGAAATAAGCGTCTACTTAAGGCCCGCACGGGTTCAAAATGAAAAACATGGGTGAAAAAATAATCCTGGGCGGCAAGATAATCCATGGCAGTTAGTACAAGGTGATGGCTGCGTTATCCCAGCCCAGACGAGCGGTTGTAACGTATGCCGGTATACTTAGTAATGTGACAAGTAGCCCTGAGTCAAAGGCACTGGGCAACGACACCACAAATATAAGAAGGACAGCGAAAGAGGAACTTTATATATAGTTGAAGCGGCCTGAATGGGAAAGTAAGCTGAAATCGTTCCATTCCATCTTAAGTGATGCTATAGGAGATGTGGCGGAGATAAGAGCCCAATCGCTTATGTGCAAGGATTTGGACGCGATTATTGAAGCAAATGAAATCTGCGAGTCGATAAGGGAGGTGTGCAATATCGCATCGATTAATGAGTCTGTAATCCAGAAAATCCGAGATGCGTACGATGGTACACAGGTGGCATTTATATCCTTGCCAGCAGGTGATGCCAAAAAAAGTCCTGGAACTAGAGAGAGTGAGAATCAGATGGGTTTTATGCCAACTCAGAAAGAAAAATATCCGGTAACTGGATGTTTCAAATGCATCGAGTATGGTTATTTTTGGCGTCTCTGTAAAAATGAGTTAGATCGCGCGCGATGATTTTATAGATGCGATAGGGATGGCCACTTAGCGAGAAACTGTAAAGGGACCACGAAGTGTATGCTTTGCTCCGAAAAACAGGCAGCTGTTAAGCAAAACAAGTTTATGAGAGTTCTATAGTTGAATCCGAATCATTATGCAGTTGTGCAAGACCTTCTTGTGCAATACATTAAGGATGCTAATATTGATAGAGCTATATTTAGCGAGTAATATAGAGATTCCGATAATGAACAATGGCTTTCTGATGCTACCAGTACTTCGGCATTCTGGTTTTGCGGACAAGGTATGCCGATGGGCATGCATAAGATGGCAGATCACTTCTATCTGCGAGCATACATTGATGGTATTTATGTTTACAACTGCTATACACCTCCTCGGCTGGATATCCATTAGTTTGAGAAAGTCATTGATAGCTTGGTATACGATACTACAGGAAAAAGTCCCCTTATAATCGCTGGAGACTTCAACCCATGGTCGATAACATGGGGAATCAGTTGAACCAATCCAAAAGGCTCGACGCGATGGAATCGTTGGATCTTACAGTAGGATCCAGAGGGTCCATAATTGACCTGTGTTTTATGGGCAGCAATTTTCTGCGAAAATCTTCTTGACGAGTCAGCTAGACGTACACGTACAGTAACTATCATAATTGATTTTAACACTCATAGACGTACCGGTACTCACAGAACTACTGTCTTTGGTGGTTAGAAACAGCAGACGTTTGATCAGGAGGCATTTACATATATGTGGAACGATGCCACCTTACCAGTAGAACGTAGGGAATGTAGCACAGGCACTTACTGTTTTCGTAAATGCAATAATGTTTCACAAATGCAAGGAAGCCCGTTTACTGGTGGAATCAGAATATCGCAGACCTCCATTCCTAATGCCACCACGCGCGCCACATATACCATGCAGGAATGAGGTACTTAGGAGCCAGCTACATGGGGAGTGTAGAGTGAACCAACGTCAGCTTAAAAATGCTATAAATGACAGCAGAAAAGCTTGTTTCGCTAGCTGTGTACATTGGTGGAGTCTGATCCATGGGGATTAGGTTAAAAAGTTGTCACAGTACACAGTGAACGAGCGAATGTTTATAGCAAACTTCACAGCTGTTGCCTACATGAGGGAATTTTTCCGGAAAGATGGAAAATTCAAAAGCTGGCCCCAATCCCTAAAGAAATAAGCCTCCTAAGAAGCCTTCATCATATAGACCATTATATATGTTGGACACTGTTAGAAAGATGTTTGAGCGAATTGTGCGTGATCGTTTGGAAACAGCAATTAATGCAGCTGGCAGGTTCTCACAGCATCAATACGGTTTCCAAAGACGCCATTAGAGGTATACGATAGAAAGGTGGAACTAAGAAATACTGTGCTGTAGTGACGATTGATATTCAAAATGCATTTAACAATGCGAAGAGGCAGCACAATATTGACGCACGAAGATTTAAAGTTCCACAATACTTGAGCCGAGTAGTAGTTGACTACTTTACCAAAGATGACTTATTTATTATAGGAGCACAGAGAACTCGAATACGACGTCTCAGGAGGTGTCCCACAGTGGTCAGTCTTTGAACCTTTGTTATGGAATGCATTATATAATGGCGTTATAAATGTCGAAATAACCAGCAATGTAAGGATTGTAGCTTTTGCCGATGATTTGGTGATTATAGTGGTGGCTAAGTTCATCGATGAGCTCAGGTTTGTCTGCAACGATATTATTAGGAGAGTTGGCGTTTGGCTAAGCCAAAAGGATCTGCGCCTTGCCGAACATAAAACGGAGGTTCTGCTTGTCAGCAAACGTAGAATGAGGGAAAACCTTATCGTAAATGTGGGCAACCTCGAGATTGTGTCGCAACCATTTTTGAGATACTTGGGTGTTACTATGAACTCAAAAGTTGCAGATGCTGTCCTCATGCTGATGAACTGTTGAGGCTCCCGAGAGCGCAAACGGCGACTGTAGGCTAATGTCGCAACGTCGTTACTGGTCTATGCTGCGCCGATTTGGGTGGAGGCTAGTTAGATGAACTCCTACATGAGAGAAATAAATGCAGTCTACAGTGCCATTCGTGTCTGTGCTGTATTTCGAACGGTCTCCAATGATGCAATCCTGGCAATGCGAGTATGATGCCGGTTGACTTAGCACTGGCAGAGATGAGACGACTGAAAGAAGAAAGATCTGTCAGTATGGTGAAGTGGCAACGGAGATGGCAGAGTACTGACAAAGACAGGTGGATCCATCGGCTAATTATCAACGTCAGCAGAAAGTTCGGCGAGGTCAACCATTACCCTGCGCGGTTCCAGAGCACCCACGGATGCTTTAAAGAATATCTGCATAAGCGGGGATTTGATGATGATCCTTACTGCCGGACTTGCATCAGCGTTTGGTGAAGAGCCGACTTTGACGAACTGCATCCGTCACATGTATGAATCGCCGCTGAATTGGGACGCAGCTCAAATCATGCCAGAGCTACGGCGTATCGAACGATTACGACTAGTTCAGACGAATGTAGAAGTAATATGAGCTTAATTTGATATATTACGTAAATTTATATTTCATTCACATGGGGTAGAAGCAGACTTTGAGCTGTAATGCTCCATCTGTCCTCCTTGACGGAATGCTTAACGGTAGTGCCAGGGGAACTGTAGGGCTCGGGGCGGTGGGGTTTAGTGGATGAGTAAAGTTCCCTACTTTGAATAGTAGATTCGTTTGGCTTTTAATGCTGCCACATCGCAAAAAAAGAAATTAAGATATGAGTGTGCATAATACTCATGACCCTTTGATGTGAAACATCTTTGGGTTCAGTAGATTGAAATTTAACATCGTCGTCAATTTGTCAATTTTTTTATTTAATTATTAATTATTTTATTTTGAAATTTCTCTTTACAATCACTGTATTTATTTTGAATTAGCGATTGTTAAATTTTTTTACGTGTGAAATAGTAAAATCAAACTTATTAAGCGGTAAAAAATTCACTCACTTTTGACGTGAAACGCCTTTTTGAGCTCACACATGCAAATGTGTAATAATGATTTCGAGTTCCTTGTTAGCCACCCTCTGATAACTGGGAACGAATGTTCAAAGTTTGTCTATGCTTTGAATTTTTTTTTTGTTTTTTTTTTTTAGCGATGAGTTTAATTTGTTTACTTTTGACCGGCTCTCGAATATCGTAAAGACTGAAAATGCTCATACAAATACTCACACATCCACCTTAACTTATGCTGCTTTGATTAATTCATTCCATCATTCTTCTCTCTTCCGCCCCTTGCACAAGAGCACAGGCACTCGATCACACATACCCACACATACACCTTAACTTATATCTGCTTTAACCACTTAATTCTTTTTATTCTTGTCTCTCCACGACTTCCATGCCAACATATAATAAAATTTTTGAAAACAGCAGCTTTTTATCGTTTTGAGCTACACATGCAATTGTCTAATAATGATTGACTACAAAATCAGTAGCAAGCTTATATCGTCCATTCGCTACTAAAATTTCTAATACCTTGGTAGCCGATTGTGTTAAGCACCGGTCTCTCATGGCAACATAGGTTAAAAAATTTTTTTTTTTACAAACTCATGTTGTCATTAGACGGTCACCCATACAGATTACTTACTGTATCTCATGTTGCTTAATCAAAATATCGCAACTGATATGGCAATTGAGCCAAATGAATTGTCTGATAGTGATGACGAAATCGTAGAAAAGGTGACAGATGTTTAACGACCATTAGAACCTGATACATGTAAATTAAATTTTTAATAATTCACAAAGTTAATTGCTTTTAAATTATTTATTTATTGCGGCATAGCTGCGCGCTTGAGTCTTGACTTAAGATAAAAATTTTTATTGCAATTGCTCGCTATTTATATCATTTTAAAACGCAAAGGAACAGTAATTCTTAACAGATCATAATACTTACATGAATTCAAAAGATGATAAAAGGAAATAGGCTTACTGCAGATCAAAGCGGATCATAAGTATTACATAATTTTAAAATTTAACAAACAATAAAATAGACTAACTGCAAATCATAGCGGATAATAATACAAAATTTTACTATTGCTACTCATGTTATACCCTGCGATGATAACTACCCCCCTTCGTAAAAGGGAACGTCCGCGGCCCTTGCTGGTGGTACTCATAGGATGTAGCGATGGATTGTTCGCCAGGCAGTATCCAAAATTCCGAGTAACAGTACAGATATTGCCTCCGCGATAGCAACTGCTTAGCTTTCATAAATTAATTAAAACTTGCGGAATCTATTAATTGATACGCAATATAATTGCACATTTTCTGTTATTATTTTTATTTCGCGATTATCAAGAATAATTATTGTAGAGTAAAGAATCCTATACATGTTAAGGAAAAAACAATGCACTCCAATAGCATAATCCTTGAAGAAGCTCAATGGCAATTTGCTTTTGCTCGTGGCCGCAATTATTTCATCTTAAATTGTCCTTATGAACCACCCTTGATTAAATTCTCACAGTGGTGCCTAAATCTTCCTCGACTACACCCTCTACATATAATGAGGTTAGTTTGTTTCCCAGGCGTTAGACTTAATGACAAACTTATCGCCTACGTTAAAAATTTTTGGAACTCGCACAACATTGTGATATTCAAGACCGGACTGTTGCGCTTGCATTACTCTATCAGCAAGCTCACTAGACTCCACAGTATCCTCGATTCCCCGCTCAATTCTCAAACATCTAGCTATCTCCCCAAGTGTGCTGTGGAACCTTTCAGCTGGCCATTTGAGGTACTATGTAACGGTGGGGAATTCACTTACTATATGTTCAAACTGCTTTTTAAGCAGTCCCTGACCTTGGCTGAGTTACATGATCTTTCATTATCACAATATATCGTTCTAACTTTAGGGAACATGTTTGCTAAGAAAATAATGATAGCTTAACATTTAATATTGTACGGGATGCTATCACTTGCACAGTGGCAAACTTGGAAAATTTATCGATGCAAGTTAAAAAATAAACTGATCTTGAGTAATTGTCTAAATGAAGAAATCCCCTACGTATTCTGGGATCGTAACTCCCGCAATTGGATGTTTTGTGGGATGCCTATAGTATTTTGCCCTCGCGCATACCTGACAATTCCTAACAACCTTTATGGCTTCCTTTTCTATTTTTGGAAAAAAGTAGTCGATTCGTATTTGAAGTACGATGCGCCTTGTTGTCCTCCTGGCTAATGATTTCCAATTGCTCATTCGGATCAAAGATGTCCGTTACTATTTTTGTTGTGTGACAGAAGGTGAAACATACGTACTATTCCAGCCAGATTGGGTAAATCGCAATACAAAGTATTAATCCCTTCCAAATTGATCACTTCTTGTAACATTTTCATTAGGTTGTCGTGTCAGTTAAGGATATATGATGACGAATTTTAATACTGAATATAATAAACGTTCTTTTGGATGGAAAGTGTCCCAATTCCAAAACCAACTGTGTCTTATAACAATTCACTGATTTGTCCACGGACTCGATGGTATAGCTGACTGATTCCTCATTATGAGCCGTTGCCATAGTTGACTCAATCTCAGATTCCACGGTGTTCATAATTTGTCGCGAGAGAGCATCGGCCACATGATTATCCTCACCATGTTTGTAATACAACCTGGCGTTGTACTCCTCAATGAATGCCCATCTTTTAATATTCCAGAGATCGAGAAATCATGGATATAAGACGACCCTCCTAAAGCATGCGAGGAAGCATCCGTTGTGAGGTCATATGGCTTCTGGAAATTGGTGTAAGCCAGCACGACATCTTCAGATATCGAAATTCGCTTTAATTTTTTTAGAAGCATTTAACTGGTTCTGGTTTAGGGATGTTTGGATTTTTTTTCGAATGCGCTGCAGATACCCTACCAAACTCGCCTCTGAGAATGTTAGTTAAAGGTTTCGCAGTCCTAGCATAATCTCGAATGAAACACATATAATAGCCTCTCATTCCAAGAAGTTTGTTCCAAGCCTCTTAATGTTGTAGGTTGAGGGAACCCTGAATTTTTTCCGGGCAGGTCCAAACACCGTGACCTCCTTTGTGAACTCCAGATACTCAAGCTCGCTCTGAAAAACTGTGATTTTTCCCTAGATACTTTCATATTTGCTTTCAGCAGACAAGCTAATATAAGTTTAATATGTCTCAGATGATTCGTCAGATTCTTTGATAATATTATCACGTCATCCATTACGAAATAATATCTACCAATGCTCCCTAAAGACATTGTCAATATCGCTTTTGAAAATGCAAGGGGCATTTTTTAACCGAAAAGGAGGAAACAGATTTCATACTTCCCGTCATAAGCCGCATAAGCTGGGTCCTTGTCTCTATTTAGAATTGTTGCGACGATATTTGTATTAAATTGACGCTTGATACATCTCTCTTGTTTTCAAAAAATATGACTTCCCCACAGAGATACTGTTTTATACGCTTTTCCTTAAGGTTGATAGTCTTGTTGGTATTCTTCAAAAGATAAAGAAATTTGAGAAAAATCAAGGTCCTTGTATAACATTTTCAGACTCCGGTATCGATAAGAAGTTTAGGTTGTCTGCCTCTTAGCGTCCTGGAGATCCTCGGTAGGAATCACGTTCCTCTAAAAAATTTACCTCGTCGTGCTCCAGCTCCTTAATCGCTTTCTCCGACCAGTCTTCATATTTGGACTCATCCGGCTCTGCTCCTTCCTGACTCATATGATTGATTCTTTGAATTTTATGATTATTGTGCTGCCCAGAGTCTGCTTTTCTCTTCTGGTTCTGATTGTAGAATTAGTTTGTCTATAATGAGAAGTGCATGTGTCGACGTCCATTAATTCCGGCCGAGCATGATTATCCTGGGGCTACTGTTAGTTTCTTAATTTGTAACTGCAATTCAGTAATTTGAGATTGGAATTCCTTTTTCTGTTGGGCTAATGCTTGATTTACACTTGCCTCCATGAGGGTTTTAACTTGTCTTGGGTCCATCCTTATTGTTTTTACTTCCTTTTGCTTGAGTTTCAGACCACCACACAAGTTTTCTTAAATGCTAATGTTGTCCTCTTCAAATCTGTTACTCATAAAAACTGTAATTCCGACAAAAAGCAACACACCCAAAAATCACTAATTATTTCTTATAGATCACAAAATTCCTTCCATAAAATATAATTTTAATTTGCGCCTTTTAATTAACAAAATGGACAATTACTTACATTAATTTCCTGGTTAAGGTATTATTGCTGTCCGTGGCTGCCGCGACACTATTGCCAGTTATTGCTCTGTAGCTGCTGCTAGTTGTTATCGTAGTCGTTGTCACTTCTTGCTGTTGTTGATATTGCTATTGATGTTGCCTCGGATGCCGAAGTTGGTGATAATGATGATTCTTGGTTGTTGCTATTTGTTATCATTGTTGATACTGTTGTCTTTGATGTTGAACTTTGTTGATAATGATGATGTTGTTACAGTTGTTTGACGTTTCTGTTGCTGTTGTATTGTTGATGTGAAAGATTATTGATTTCGGTAGAGTGAATTTGAAATTGATGTAATCGCTTATTTTGGTTAATAGCTTGCCTTGCGATATTTTGATTAAGCAAGATAAGCAAAGTATTTATTAGAGTAATTAATCGGATGGGCGACCGACATGAGTTTTGTAAAAAAAAAAAATTTTTTTATTCATTATAAAACTACAAATAATTGGCAATATAACAAAGCACATTTCGAAAAATTAATTCATTATTTTGGGTCATTTTATTTAAAAATCTGCTATAGAATAGCTCGATCATCTATAATGAATATGTAATTAAATAAAATAATAAAAATTCAAGTGAGCAAAAAATGGATAATTATTTTATAATATTGGTTTTATATATATTATTATAAATCATTAACAAACCAACTATTTTTGTGGAAGGTTTGAAAAAATTCGTTCGCTTTAATGTGCTTATGTCCTCTTTCGTCTCTCGCGCTTTTGTGTTAGGGCTTATCAGTTGTGTTGATAAACAAATTTGATTGCAAAAAGTGGGGAATAAAAGCAACAACAAAACGTTCTCGAAAAAAGGCAAGCGGTACATTGCTGCTTAGCCAAAGTCAAACAAACCCTGCTCTACCCTTCAAAACATCTTACAGGGATCAGCTCCCCAGTCGGTCAGCCGGTGACAAGTGACATACAACCCACAGTTCAATGTAGTAAATCTCACAATTCAATCAAATAGAAAGTATATAACCCTATCCAAAAAATTTAAAAATGTCCCTTAATATAATACAATGCAACATTCGTGGCTATACGAACAACCACAGTGAACTACTCATAATCATCAAAGAATATTCACCCCAAATCATATCCCTACAAGACTCCAATCTACAATCTCGCAAAACCTTTCCAGTACCCATAAACAACACTATCCTTATTTGTTAAGCTCGCTTAATACCCAGAAACCCCACACTCCTGGCTTATCCAAAAATCAAACATGTCCCAACCTTAAAAAACAGACTTCGCCAAAGCGTTTGACAGAATTGGTTTACACAATTGAGAGAATGGAAAATTGGTGCGAAAATAATTAAACATATTACAAACTTCATGATTCGCCGGAAAAATATAATAAAAATAGCTTCACAATTATCCAAAACGGTACCCATGCACAATAAGGTGCCTCAAGGCTCACCATTTTTAGTAATTTTATTCTTAATTGCATATGATAAATTGGCCAAAATAATAGAAATTCAGAGGGACATTACTTTCTGCAGCTATGCTGACGATTTTCAGCTAATTGTTAACTTTAATAAAAAGAAAAACTTAACG
This sequence comes from Amiota albilabris, assembly GCA_037040105.1. Taxonomy (NCBI): domain Eukaryota; kingdom Metazoa; phylum Arthropoda; class Insecta; order Diptera; family Drosophilidae; genus Amiota; species Amiota albilabris. The sequence goes on from JBANCV010001449.1 coordinate 14,909, forward strand.
AAAAATCTAAACCAACTCTTTCAAAATATTCATGACTTGCATCACTACTCAGGATCGAAGCTATCGTTCGAAAAATGTAAACAAATACACTTTTGTAAAAGACGGCAATATCAGTGCGAAATCACAACAAATAACATCAACATCCCATCAGTAAACTGAGTCAAAATCTTAAAATCAATTTTAATCTATGTTCAAATATGAACACTACATACTTATAAGTAATTAAAATATAGCTACACCAAGAATGCTACACGCACTCTTATTA
>JBANCV010001450.1:0-12147 GCA_037040105.1 Amiota albilabris
GCATTTATGTCATTACCCAATAATACATTGGGCACAACTGGCACTGATACACCGATTAATGAATCTCCAGAATTGCCTACCATTAAGAATAAAGAGTTCTTTATAAGTATATATCCACCTACTCATAATTGTAAACTTACCAGTTACTTGATTAGTGAGCGAGTTACTAGCACCGGTCCCAACCGCATTTATGTCATTACCCAATAATACATTGGGCACAACTGGCACTGATACACCGATTAATGAATCTCCAGAATTGCCTACCATTAAAAATAAAGAGTTCTTTATAAGTATGTATCCACCTACTCATAATTGTAAACTTACCAGTTACTTGATTAGTGAGCGAGTTACTAGCACCGGTCCCAACCGCATTTATGTCATTACCTAACAATACATTGGGTACAATTGGCACTGATACACCGATTAAGGAGTCTCCAGAATTGCCTGTAATCGGAAGAAAAGAGTTTATTCTAGATATTCAGAAACTCATGTTTATAAACTTACCAGTTACTTGATTAGTAAGCGAATTTCTAGCACCGTTGCCAACCGTGTTGATATTTCTACCTGTTAACACGTTAGAGACAACTGGCTGTGCAGCGTTAACTATAGAATTTCCAGTACTTGCTGTTAAAGGTAAAGTTACTCTGGGGTCTGTAGGACTTCTTCCTCGAATGAATATATTCCCATAGTTACCTGATAAAGGAAACCAATTAATATTGAAATCTAGATGGAAAGTCGAATAGTTGGCTTGTGTTGTCTTTGACCATCAATAACAATTTTAAGAACCGTTATGCATGGAGTGCGTTTAGGTTTTTGCTTACCAATTGTTGGGTTCTTTGTCGAATATCCGTTATCATATGATGAATGTGGTACGTATGGAGATCCGTATGTTGTAGCTCGGGAATCAGGGTTATTGCCAGGCCGTACTACGGAACTCAAGACCCTGCGTAAGTCGTCAATGCCGCTTAGGCCGCTAACTGTTCCTGTTCGCTTATAAATTTCATTCAGCAAAATATTGTTGCAGTTGGTGCCACTGGTGAAATCATTTAAAAGAAAGATACTGGAAATAATGTCAACTGGAATCTCAATTCTAGCTGTATCCGGGGAGCTGTTTGGATTAAATATGCGATTTGCCAATAAGCCACATTTAACATTGTCCAACATGAAAGTATTTAGAACCAATTGCAATGTGACTCTTAATGTGTTTTTAGCCGGTTGTGAAATTTGCTTAGATTGAGCAAAAGGTCGATTATATGCTGAACTAGTACTTATGGATCCCGTTATTGAAGGTACTTGGGTGTTGCCCTCTGAGCTTATACAAACAGTGCAGATTAGGACTGCAAAAAGGGGTTGACGCCACATTTTTCAGCCTTTTGAGTTGCTTCAGTTCCGGCCAATGGAAAGCGAGTCACAAACTGTAACGCTACATTTAAATTCTTCTGCTTTTTATGGAGAAATTAAAAAAAAAAAACACGTAAGAATAAAATAAAGAACGGTGATATTATTAAGTTGTCGCAGAATTTCAGAGACATCCAATCTTATCAGGAATTCGGTCATCTTTATGTTAATTATACACAAAAATAGTGCAACTTTTGATTTTGTTAGTAAAAATATGCATACAATATTACGTGCTTCTGCCCTATGAAGTTGATACTTGAGTTGGTAGCTTGGGTTAAAGTTGATAATCATACAGAAGGTAGAATTGATATAAGTATTTTGGGCAGAAAGATAAAGTGTTTTTAAGTTAAGATTGCTTAATTGCTTACTTAAACTATCTATTAAAATTGTTTGCTCTCTTACTCTCAGTTGGGAGATTGGTGATCCCCTTCTTTTTCTTCTTATTCATTAAGAAAGTGCATTCAACTGTTTTTATCTACTCAATTGAGAAGAGTTCATTTGCACGGGATGGCACGTGACATTGCAAACTTTTGATAACGAACTTAAAATTTCCGCAAACGATCTAAATGCACACAAAAGTGAAATTTAATAAATCGCTTATAAATGCACAAATATCACAAATATCGTTTAGTTTAAGCCACATTGGATACATAGAAAGAACTTATCTGTCATGAATAATTATCATATGTTTTTCATTTTTGGCCTTTTGCTATTCACTGTCATGGAAAATGCCGCCATTGTTCCATCACTAAACTCGACCACATTCGATGACAAAGAGAAAGCGATTATACAAAAATTTCTTGCTGTAATCAAGGATTTCCTGGGATTGGTAGAAGGGCCAGTTCCAATATATGGTACAACAGTTCCGCCTTCTGATGCAACAGATCAAACAACTGTTCTTACAACTACAGATATGAGTTCAGAAGATGATTCCAGTTCAGCCTTAACAACAACAACAACAATTGCACCAAAACCAACAACGGTGACCCCGGCTCCAAGGTTTCCAAAATCCGATAAAAGACGTTATTGTTTTAAGCGATTTTGTGTCAAATTTAGAAACGATAAGGGTTATATATATTAACAACAATGATACAATTTTTAGAATACACACACACACACAAGTATTAGTTATTTAAATATTTTATGTTTATGTTTATTTGTTATTTAATTTATTTTTAAATTATAAAAAAAATATATATTAGTTAGGCACATACATATGTGTATATAACTTCAGTTCTACTTACTCATATAAATGTAGCAGGATCAATTGGAAATGAACACAGATCTCAAACAAGCAACGTCATCAACTGCTATGATAGTTTTTCCTTCTTCCTTATTACTGTAGATTGACAACATTACTGCAATTGACTAAGAAGGTGCCAGTATTTCAGGAGCTAAATACTAAGACAATGACAAAAAGAGTTTTCACATTATTCATTAAGGAGATTTGAAAAATACTTACTACATACATACATAGGTATGTATATTGATATATTCAAAAATAACTATATATAACTTACCCACGAATAATTTTGAAATGTGTAACTTGTTTCGTCACCAACGTACAAGCACATTAGGTACAACAGGAACCACTAAGAATGGTACTTTGAATTCTTCAATATTTTGTGTCACCAATTCACAATTCGTATTTCCAAATTCCATTGTAATGTGAGTTGGTAGAAGAAAAACATTGGGTACTGCATCGACTAATTCAAGTGTTTCCAATATAATCTATAAATACTAAATAATACTGTGCCTCATTCTCTGTTCAGTTATAAAATACACTCATAACAAATTTTATTGATCATAAAATATTTATTTCTCTAAGAAAAACTTATTGTAATTCTGAACATATTATGTAACTTAGTATTACGCATAGAAAGATTGATTCGTCTTAAAGTTGTGGAAAATATATTTAAATATGTATTGTAAAAATGTAAAAAAACATCTTCCACCATTCATTGACATAGTTCAATGCTCAATTAAGTACAACATTTTACAATTACATACAATACATAAATTCAAAAAATCACTTAACATGATTAAGGACATTGTTAGTAAGTGTTCGACGACCAAGTAGAAAACAATAATGATATACGTAGAGATTATTTCATTTTTAATATGTTGCTTTGTTGCATTTTAATCCGCTTAGAAGACTCAGTCTGGGTGAAAATCTTCACGAATGACACGCAAGCGGTAGACTGGTAATGATTGTTGACTTCTGAGTTCAGTGGTCCATGGATCTCTGGCTAATTTTAACCTTAAAGTAAATGTGTGAATCTTCTGTTCATGCGGCATTGTTGATTGCGATGAATATGTAGTGGTGGATGTAGCAGCTACCATAGGATCATCAGTATGTTTAATATTCAGGCCAACTGAGCGTGAAACTACATCTAACATAGAATCGTTTTCTTATCTTAATTTGCATTTAAATGTAGCTCCTGCATTAGATCTTCAATTCGGGTTCTGAACTTTTTTACAACATTTGTGCGGTTATAAAATAAATTTAGTTTATCTTAATACTCATTTTTTGACTGAAAGTATATTACTAAGTTTGTAACATAAAATTCTTCTAAATCTTTTCTAGTCATTATTTTTAGTAAAAATTTGAGACTCTTTGTATATTCAGTATCTGGTAGCATCTGCTTATCATCCGAATCAAGATCGATTTCGACATCATCTTGACTGTCATCCTTGAATTTTTTTGTATCAAGATTTTCTTTATTACTGTCTGTTTCAGTTGACCAGTGTCTCTGTTTTAGATCCTTAGCTGTTGAAGACTCCTTAGCTTCATTATTACTCGTATTTATGTTTTTAAGAGAAGCACATTGTGTTTCATTTGTTGGTATGATGGGTTCTATTATGGACGTGCTTTTTGTTGTTGTAATTGGAAATCCAGCAGTATGCTCCATATTGGACACTGTAGGCTGAGTATCAGTCTTCATTGTGGTTTTTTCAATGGGGGAACCTGTATCTGCCATGGCAGCTTCCTGAAGGTCTTCTGGTATGCCCTCAAAATTAAGAGCATCAGAAAATACACATTTTAATTGTGCAATACATTTCGCGTTGCTTTGTTCGGTACCTTACGCCTTACATTGCTTTAGTTTTTTTAATTTCTCCTGTAGTTTAGCAACATAAATACGATAAATCTTGAAAAGGACATCTTGGTGATCGTATTCATTTTTGACATTTAAGAACATACTTTTATATTTGTGTACTTCAGTAATCATCAGTACGGTATCTTCTTCTAATTTAGTCCTAGCGGTTATGTCAAATGATTTTCTCATTACCTTCATATAATCTTTTTTCATACATTCGATAACTTTTACAGTACCCTTTTTTAATAAATCACCATCTGAACTAGAAACTAATCCCTCCATTAAGGCACACCATTCTGGTTTAAAATTTTGAATGTTAGTATCTTCCTCAATCTGAGTTGCGAATTCACTCTGAGATCCATGCTTCAACGGGATTTGATCTAACGAAGTATTGCCTTGTGGTGAATGTGGTATAGGTGCTTTTGTAGAGTCTGCTGCAGTTGCCATAGTATTTGACACGGCATAACTTGGTGGATGCGTATTAGAACATATGGTGTCACTTGGTTCTTCAGATTTCTGCAAATCTCTATCCATATTGTTGTATTTCTTTTCTTGGTAGCCGTAATTTACTGCTGGAATGAAATAGAAAACTTTTTAATTTTGAAATAGAAATTTATGCCTCGCAAAAAAATTTAACAATGTTATTAAAAGTTTTTTTATTCTCCAGACATATTGAAACCATGCTCACCCTACGCAAGCCAAACGAAAACCAGAAAGAAGGATATCTTCGACTATGGCGCATATGTAATATTCTTCAGGCAACTCCTAGAAAACGTTTTTTATATGGGAGCTATACGATCCAGTAATCATAGGATCATGAAATTTATATGATTAATGAATATAAATCAGAAACTTATTGTGTCCAGATTTCAAAGTGATAGCATAAAAAACAAAAAGGTTTCCTAATAAGAACATGAATTTTAGTAGGGGGGTTGTATAGGAGGTACCCCTCCTGATAGCCCTAGGGTCTTGAAATTTTAGTGGCTAATGTATGTGAGTCATACATTTCCAGTTTTTCAATTTCATTTCGATAGCGCAAAAAACAAAAAAGTATTTCTCTAAGAACATTAATTTTAATGGGATTTTGTATGGGAGATACACCTCCCGGTAGCCCTAGGATCATGAAACACGGCTGGTGGATATGGACTAAAAACTTATAATATCTAAATTTCAGTTCCATCGAACCATAAATAAAAAACTGAAGGACTAGATTGCGTATAGACGGACAAACGAACATGGCTAAATCAACTCGTCTCATCGAGCTGATCACAAACTTCATTACAAACCTATAATACTATTCACTCCCGTGAAGAGTATAATGCAGAAACAAAGAAAACGTCGACAGAGACTCTTTACATCGTGGCAAAAAATGGGCCCCTCTTCCACACAAGCAAGTGACTCTGAGTCAAAAAACAAACTCTGAATGTAAATCAGGACCAAATCACCCACACTCACACAAACTATAAACGAATCCAACATAAAAGTAAGAGGATCACGGCAATACAATCGCAGTCCCGTACCCACAAAACTCATTGTTACTCATTCTCTTTTTTTGCGAGTCATACGCCATTAATCCATTAAGTAGACAAGAATACTGGCGACATGATCATGTCGTCGCTTTGATGTTTGAAGCATATATGTATGTATGCATTTGTGTGTAAAGTATCAAAAAAATAAAAATTATAATAATAATTTCCACCAGAAATTAGAGGCAGTGTAGTGCAAATTAATTACATATAAGTAGCTAACATATTTTAGTTCATCATGACTGGAGGAACAGGTAGAGGCAGAGATATAGGAAGGAAATGGGGTCTAAAAGAAATAGGAAGCCTGAAACGGTTCTATCTAACCAAGCTATGTACTTATATACATAATAAACATCCTAGATGATTGGCTTACTCCATATCTCAAGACAAAGTTTATTGCTTTGCACATAGACCTTTTCACATTTGCAGACACAGATGGTAAAAGAAGGATGTTGTGAGTGGAAAGATCTAAATCCGATACTGCAAAGACATGATCAAAGTCAAGGACATGTGGGTTGCATGATTAAATTAATTGAATTTTATAAGGGAATCAAACACGAAAAAACAATCAATCAAGACAATGATTGATTGATTAGGGAATCGCATAAGTATGGGTATAACTTGTTTAAAAGATTGATAGTATATATGTACGTATAATAAAATGCCTAGGCTTACGAAATCCAGCATTTAGAGCTCATCGCTAATCTCTTAATCTTAATGTTAGCAGCAATTATGGCAATTTTATGAACATTTTTTGAAATTATTATCCAAATATGATCTGACAGTACGGTGACACATCCAACACATTAATGGAAAGCAACTTAATCAACATTAACTGGACCATGACATGAAAGTAAAAGAAATGCCAAATGCGAAAAGGCGCCAAAACAGTGCGGGCACATTTGGCATTTTTCTTATTTTTAAATTTTTTAATATCCAGTCATTTTTGTCCGCACCAGTGCATTAGTTAATTTTGTGAGCGAGAAGAACTATCAATCATTAATAAATACATACTTATATGTAACTACTTACATTAATATTGAGAGCAACTTATAAGTACATCCATATGCCTAATGTACACACAGAAACAAGCGGGATCTACAGAAATGGCGGTTAGATTTTGGTCAAATTCTTAAAGTCGCATTTACATATATACTTACATATAATAATATGTACAAGTAAGTTCGTTCGCTAATTGTCAATATTTACCTAAGTTTTAATATTAAAAGAATAATATTAAATAATAAAAATTAATAATGATCTTTAAAGAATAAGTTTTTTATTTTCAGCACTTACCTCTACACACTTTCAATTTAAATAAAGTGACTGTTCATCCAAAGAAAAGAACAAATAAAAATTCACCAGATGTGGTGAAAATGGTGAAAAACACAAAATTTACCAGATTGGCATCCCCATTGACTCATGCACAAACCACAAATATGAAGCGACAGCCAGCAACGGCATTCATTCACGCGTCGGTCGTTGTTCGGTTAAGTTGCAAGGTTGGTGTTTGATTTAAATAAGTTTGTTGGTGCAACTTTTCTTGTGCTTCTGAGGTTTGATGAAATTCTAACTAACGTTATCTTTATTATCATTATCGTCTTCATTTGTCGACGCTCCGTCGCCGTTATTGTTTTGAGTGTGTGTGTGTTATTTATTATATTGATAGATTTGACAATTAAGTAGTGTGGCTCAGTGGCTCTTATTTTTTTTCTTTTTTTTTTTGTCTGCTCAATTCAATTTGTAATTGTCTGAGATAAAACAATAAAAATAACTGAAACTCAAATCCGTTAATGCGTATGTCAAATGTTAAAATTTCATTTTTTTTAAGTTTTTTGTTAAATTAATTGCAATTGTTCATTCATTTCATCTTTTTTTTTTAATTTTTTTTTTTTTTTTGGCTAAAAATATGTGGGTGTATGTGTGTGTATTGTGCTTAAAAACGAAGATAAATTAAAACATACAAGAAAGTTCTTAGCACAAATAACACAAAAGCAAGGAAAGTCAAGCAAGCAAGCAAAGCAAATAAGCAACCAACAACACTAACTAACTAACAAAAAGGCAAAGAGAAGAGCGCACAAAAAAAGTCAAAATAAAAGAGAAAATCTCTTTGACACTTTGCCTACTTCAGCAATTAATTTGCGAGCTAATGGGAATAATTTTGTAATGTACAATACAATACGAATAGTAGTTAAAAAAAAAACTTGTTACAATAAAAAATTTGTATATTGTTTTTTTTTTACTTGTTTTTTTTTTTTTTATTATTATGCAGCAAAGCATACACACAACATTCAACATTCTTATACATGAATATATATATAAGAGAAAATGAGTTGTTAAACTGAAATAAAATTTGTTTGAATTTTGAAACAACACAAACAGGCTGGCTCAATGATGATTGGTATGGGCAATGAGGAATGAGTAATGGTTAAAAGAGGAGAGATGAGATGATATGAGAGTGGCAAAAATGTGCATACGCAAGTATTTGTAGTATTTGTAAGCAATAAGAAGTAGGGTCAGTCGTACAAACAAAGAAACGTTATTTGAAAAACCGGTTCGACTTGTGCAGCGCTCAGCGCGCTCACATATACAAGTGTGCAATGATTGTGTGTTGTTGGATTTGTTGTTGACTTCTTGAAATCGAAAAGACCAAAGACTTGACTAATTCTAATTAAAAAAAAAACCTGTTGAGCTGCAACTGCACAATAATAATTATTGTTAACACATTGTTATTGTTGTTGCTATTGTTCTTTTTATTTTTCCCTTCCTTAATATACTTATGTATATTGTTTTGTATTCCATTATAAGTACTACATACATTCATATGTAGTTGCTGAATAGCTCAATAGCATAATCAGTAATTTATTTCTTTTGCATTGTTTGTTTGTAATCTTTTGTCATCATGATGATTCATGATCATATTGCAATGTGCCTACTTTTGTGAGTGGAGTGAGTACCTGCTGATCTGACTTGCGTTTCTAAGTATGTATGTGTATATAAGTCCTTTACACAAACTGCATTTTTTTAATCAGACGCCTCAATTATTTTTTATATTATTTCTATTGAGTTATATTTCAAAAATACAACTTTCCATTTAAAAAAAAAAACAAGCGCGATCATTTTAATTAACAAAAATTTGACACAGTTTCCACGCTGACAACAACAACTAACCTAAAATAAAACAAAAACAAGCAGCAATAGCAAAAAAGAGAGTCGCGACGCAACATCGAGTCAGTATTTCTAATGGAAACATCAATGTAGTATGTATACAAGATGCAGAAGAATGGTGGAGAAAGAATGGCAAAAGCAAAAAGAGTGTCGCGTCGCCTGAGTATTTCTAATGAAAACATCAATGTAGTTGTACAGAAGATGCAGAAGAATGGAGAAGAAAGAATGGCAACAGCAAAAAATTGATCTCATATTTTGTAGTTTTTTGTTTCTCTTTGTCCGATCAGTATTTGTCGTTTGTGGCTGTTCTTTTTTTTTGTTTTTTTTGTTTTTGGGCATTTGAACTTCCAACGATGCATCAAATTTATTAAGAAGAAGAGTATTGAATGTACCATTCTTATTGTCGTTGCTGCTTTTTTAATTAATTCTGAAGTACATACACATATGTATGTATACATACGTATATATATTAATATGTAGAATGTGTATGGATAGCAAAAGCCATTGAGCGAGTATCGTATGTCAAACTCATTATATGCCTACATCCAAAACAAAATGGTTAAGAGGAATGAGTGAGTGAGTCATTAACGACAACAAAAAGGAAAGGAGAAAAAGAAAAAAAAGACGTTAATTTTGACCGTTTCACTGTTTGTTCACTTCAATACCCTTTCATGTCTTCTCCAATGATTGATCCATTGTGCTTTTTTTATACTCTTCACGTAGTGAACAATATTATAAGTTTGAAGTCATGAAGAGTGTAATGCAAAAAAGGAGACATCGTAGACCCCATAAAATATATCTGTATATGCTTTATCAGCGCGACAAGACGAGTTGATCTAGCCATGTCCGTCTGCCTGTCAGTCTGTATGCATACAAACTAGAATTCAGCTAGAATTCAAATTCATTTTCTTTTTAGAAAAACTGTTTCGTTTTTTATGCTATCATCTTGAAATTTGGGCACAATAAGTTTCTGATTCATATTCATCAACCATGTAAGATCCTAGAATCCTTTTTTAGCGACTGCGTGCAGAGCATTACATTTTCGGCATAGTGGAAGATACCCTTCTTTCTGTCTTTATAATATATAAAATCGATGATTTACTAGTATATAGTATACATATGTATGCAATGCATTTCAATAGATAATTCCATTAATAAAACAGATTTTTTCTTATTATATGAAAATATACATGCAATAGATTTCTAAGAACTTATCATCGCTTATATTGAATTCCTTGTTTTTCTTTTGTGGAATGGTGTGGTGTGGTGTGGTGTGGCGCGTGTTAAGAATTGGAAATTATAGATTGTAGATTTTGTATAAACAATTCGAAGAATTCATCGAATCGAACATTCGTAAAACGTATTGCATTTCCGATTAATAAAGAAAAGAAAAAAACAGACAAATTAAATGGAAACTGAAAACCAGTTAAGTTGATAAGTAATTTGGTAACACCGGGGGAGTATACCAAACAGAACCACACATTGTCATTGCAGATTGATAAGGAAATGTTGTCTTGCAAATGCTAATAAGAATTTTACCAGAGTAATACACTTTTATTCCTCCCTTAAATGTTTTAATCTATTTTTATTATTTTTAATATAATTAGACAGTCACTCAGTCAGCCTCTCCTTCCTCTTATTGTTCTCAACAAACAATTCTCCACATTTTTTCTAATTCCGTCCAATCCAATCCCATACGATTTGACCCTTCAAACCCTTCAAATTAAGCCTCTGTGTCATGACTGTATAGTCAATTAGCTGCACTCGGTGTTAAATCTATTTTCTCCCAATTATTTTTTCATACATCATTTTCATTGAGAAAAATGAATGGAAATAGTGAAAGGGGATTAAATGTCACAAATATACTAGAGGGAAGGGGAAATAGTTCATTGAATTTGACCATGGTTGTCGGTCTCACATGTGAACCCTAATTCACAACTTTGCCTTAATGAAAGAGCATCATCGACTTTTCTACACTTTGTAACTTTTTCCCTTCAAAAATTGTATTGAAATAGATCAATGAGACTACTTACTTATTAATGGGAAAGTGATACATATATATATGTATGTATGTATGTATGTAAGTAAACTACATCTACTGTAATCACCACGTAAAGTATTTATCTCTTTTTTTTTAGAGCTGATTGACCCGATAATTTTCATTATTTTCACTGTACCTTTGTCTCAATTGTATAGTACTTAGTATTATTAGATGTTTATACTGGGTCATGCACTCATGGATCAAAAATTGATCATCGTTCATCATCATTCCTCAACTTGCCCTCTGGTGCATAACAATGTTTCAAATTTGCATGACGCTCATGCATTACTCATTTTGCCTCAAAGACATTTATCTCTGTATATCAAAGTCACAGAATAAATCAATTTTATAGTATTCAAAATTTGAATAGTATGAATCAAATTAAAAATTGAAAGGAAAGATATCTCTATACAAATAATATTTTCTTTCAATAAAATTTTTTTTAAAAAAATTTATATATTCAACAAAAATAAAATTGGCAGAAAAAAACTCAACGAAGTGAACCATTGAAGCGAAGTGAATACAGTACAGATCAAAACATTACAGAACAAAACAGAAACTGTACAGATCCACGTAGATTGGAAGAAATTTACTTTAAGGACCTGCTGCAACAACAACGAGGCCTGAAAATGGGCAAACAGAGGGACAACTGCTTGGCATATGCCTTAATATTCCTCAACATCTGTCTAATACTGGGTGAGTAATCTATCCATTTGATTATTGCGTTTATTTATTATATATTTATTTTTTATATTGAGTGAGTGTGTCTCAAAAGTCATGTCGTTTTTTTTTTTTTTTTTTTTTTTTTTTTTTTTTTTTTTTTTAGTCTTCCACAAATATCCAAATGGGGTTTTATTCCTCTTTTTTTTTTCCACCTTTTTCCCCTTTTTCGGTGTTTTTTCCTTCTCTCCCGAAC
>JBANCV010001453.1:0-15114 GCA_037040105.1 Amiota albilabris
AAGTTTCATTCCAAACTATTTTGTAGTTTTTTTTCTTTTTGAAAAGTTCGGAAACTTTTGACACACTCCTTGTATATTATAGTATTTTAGGTTTATTGTATTTGAAATTTGATTAAAGATAATTGTTTATACTGCAAATAGTATAAAATACTTAAAATTTCTTGTTTTACTCATATTTATGAAGAGTATTAGAGATGTGGCAAGACCAAAGACAAAGATTTTTTTTTTGCAATTGCCACTTTTGCAAACAAAATGACATACATGCAAAAAAAAAATTTTCAATTGAATGATTTCAAAATTATCATTGTTCAGATCTTATTGCAAGCAATGACAAAATGATAAAAAAACAAACAAAAGAAAATAATTTCGGTTAAATCGAAAGTTTTATACATTTCACACGAGATGCAATTCAAAATATTTGACATGTCATAAGCAAAAATAATGTTGTATTTTATAGATCTGTTAAATTTAGTTCTTAGTTATATGATAGTTTCGGTTTCAAAATATTTATTGTTTCCCATATGTTCCAGTTTAAAATCATTTCTTGAACACTGTAGTTTATCACACCATATCAGCCAAATGTGCTTATAATATTAATATTGGTCCGATTCGAGTAATGCGGTATTGCTTCCTTTCAGTTACACTTTTATTTTCATTTGGGATCATTAACTTAACAAATATGAATGAAGCCATACAAAAACAGACAATATGCCACATACCTTGACATTCTTTGGGGACTACTTTTTCTAGTAACCGGGCCAATATGACTGAAACAAACATTTTTTTATAAAACTGAAAACTTATGAATATTGAATGGGCTCGACGATTATTTTTCAATTTATCATTGTCTTCATATATCTTACAAAGTATGTTACATATGTCTTAACAAAGTGATTATAATATTTTCACTACTATAAATATATGAAGAGTATGTACATATTTATACGAGTATGGTAAATGCTAAAAAAAACATTAAATATTGAGGAAGATAAATATTGTATATAAATTGCATTGATTAAGCGAACAAAAAACCATTTTTTTTTTTTTATATTTGTATTTCCAATATTATACAAATAGTATATGACAATATACTCGTATGTACACGCATAAAGTTTTTTGTATTTAATAAATCTGCATAACTTATATGTGAGTATGTGAGTTTATATGGTGAATCCATCAATGTAGATTTCATTTCATTATTTGCAAAGCCGTAATTCAAGTCTTTAAGAATACCGTATGCCTTAAATGAATGTCTTAAATTCGATTCACAAGACTAAAGTATAGATGTGGTACACATTTAGATTATATTTATGTATAATATAATTAATGATAAAAATAATGTAATGTAGTTGTAATGGAAAGCATCCTAAAATTTGAGTATTGTACATAAATTTGTTTCCACAGATATTTACTGATTGATTGATGTGTTCACAAGCCCAAGCCTCAGTGGTTGCAGTTATATGGAGAGAGCGCCGATAAATACTTCTAATGGACATAGCGATCTAAAATTTTTAATGTGAGGCCTTTGGAGAGTAAAAACTATAATATGTGTAAGATGAAGAATGTGATTGTAAACCAATAGAATGCAAAATGGAAACAGAAACTAGTCTAGTCATCTTCTGCAAGCTTGGCTAATCCTCGACGTTGTGTCCTTTTCTGACTATTTTCGGACATCCACGATTCAAATTAGAGACTGTTGAAAGTCACAGATTTTTGTTTTTATCGAGTCAATCATAATGGTTTGCCAAAACTCTTGATCTTTTGCGTTTGCAGTTGTGCCAAAACAAGGCTAATTTTGTACAAACGTACTTAATACATTTTTGTAACCCATCCTAATATGGCATATAAACCTAATCTTCAATGTCTTTCACTGTAGCATCCTGTACATTCTTATTTCTTTTTTGTGAATGTATACGGCTATCTTTATACCAAATCTCAAAAACATGCAATCGAGAAAATTCGCATTGATAAACTTATCAATGACTAGGAAATAATAAATTAAGAAAAGAAATAAAATCAACACAAAACATAGAACGAAGCTTTGATTATTTGAATCCGCGACAATCAGCTACAACTGGCTGCAGCTAAACTAAACACTTTTATAATCTTACAATATTAACAAATGACATGAAAAAAAAATTATTGGGTGACAAGGGGGGAACACATTTAAAAGTTTACGTGAAATTCTAAAATAAATACGAACAACTCAGAATAAAGTTGTTGGGAAAAAATGAATTTTTTTTGAAAAGTAAACCACAATTTGAAAATATTATAATACAGTCAGACCTCTGTATAATGAAATTCTCAATACTATGAATTGATTTCATGGACATAGCTTTTTCGTTATACTTTTAATGTATTTTGATCTCCTTATACGAGTAATGAAATTCTATACAGAGAATTTTTCTCTATAATGAAAAAATTTTGCTGCTGGAAGTTTTACCTGTCATGCGTTTTTGTCTTCATATAATTAATTTAAAAAAAATGTTGGGATACTATTATTATTTTTAGTATTATTCAAAAAACATTATATGAGGAAAGTGCTGATGCCAACATACAAGATAGTGATGAATGAGTAATGTACGTTTTGCCAAGATTGATACAGAAATACAATCCAACGATTTCCAATGAGGCTGGTTTGTTTTTCAAATGTTTACCAAATAAAACATTGATATATAAAATTAAGAAAGGCCTTGTTGGAGAGAATGCCTGTCCTGGTATCATACAATAGATCGGAGAAGCTTAAATTGCTTGTTATGAATTCTTTTTGGAAATGGTTTTTACAGCTGGACCAAGCATTTGCTTCTCAAGAAAGGAATGTTTGCTTTTTGTTGATAACTGCACTGCGCATCTTAAGGATATAAAAGATAAATTCCAGAATTTGAGCTTGCGTATTTTCCTCCCGACTTGAGTTCCTTACTTCAACCAATAGCCGAAGGCAATAAGAATATGAATTTAAATCTAGGTTTGTATGGGAGGTACCCCTTCTAGAAATCTGAGGGTCTTGAAATTTTCATGGTTGGTAAATATTAGAGGTGGAAAACTATCGATAGTCACACCATTGATAGTTTTCGCATTTTCTAGAAAAACTTTCGATACTATCGCGATGATATCGAATTAACAATCGCTTAGTAATTTTCAGGATATTATTATCCGATAGTTCTGATAAAAAAAAAAAAACAATTTGTCGAACGAAAAAAATGCTATGATAATTCTTTTAAACGATTTTAAAGGAATTTTATTGTATTCTATTCATTCTTAATTTATAAACCAAAATAACAAAAATAAATTTCATTCATGTAAATCGATAACAAAGACCAGAATGAAGGGTATCTTCGACTATGCCGAAGATGTAATACTCTTCACGTATCCCCTTGAAGAAGTTTTTTGTATGAGAGCTATGCGATCCAGTAATCCAAGTATCTTGAAATTTACATGGTTGATGAATATGGAATTAAAAACTTAATGTGCCCAAATTTCAAGTTGATAGCACGAAAAACAAAAAAGTTTTTCTAATAAGAACATGCATTTGAGTAGGGGGTTTGTATGGATGGTACCCCTTCTAGTAGTCCGATTCGGCAAATGTGGTAAAACGAAAGCTTCGCGCAAAATTTCAGTGCTCTGGCTCAAAAACTAAGGGACTAGTTTGCATACATACAGACAGACGGACATGGCTAGATCACATTTGAATTAGCCCAATCGGGTAGAGTACTTGAAATATTCCTGACCAACACCTGATTTCAATGCATTAGCATAGGACAGCGGTGCAGTACGATCGGGCTTGGGTGGCGTGCTCACTATTGTTGTGAAGTCGAGAACTAACACTCGTAGTCCGGTTGTTCAGAAGACTCTTCAGACTAACCAAACCAATTTTTTGCGGTTTTTTCCGTCAGGTTATTCTCGGACATTTTGATGGAAAAATAAATTCAAAAGGTTTTTGTGTATCCACACAGAGGAATGAGCGGCTGTGTGTGCTCTTCTCTTTCACTCTTTCTCTTTGTTGGGTATTCTGATATTATCCTCAGAAAGAGCGTTTTGTTTTCCTCTTATTTTGTTTTCGTCTTTTAGAAACGCTTCTTTTTGAGATCTATGGCTCTGCTTTGAACATTGACTGATGTATTTTTTGCCTGTTTATAATGTTGACTATAGCGATGATGAATGTTTAAATAAATTCGAATAAATCGCATTCAATCCTAGCATTCAGGCTTACTAAAGGAATAAAGTATCTTTTTTTATATGTTTTCTTTGCTATAGCAAACCGCAATTTTAATCGCAAGGATGCGCTTTTGAGAATGGCGGGTGCTCACATGACCTGTGACCGGAAGTCGTATCGAGGGCTCACGAAAGAAGTAAAGTATGTGAAAAGAACTTAAATGGGAGTGCAGTGCTTAAATTATTATGATTTTCCAGCTCGTTTAAGCCACTTCAATGCATCGCGGCCAACATGGTTTGGTTTCGCTTCATGTCCATTACTTTTTCACGTCTTTTTCAAATGGGAAGGAATATTAAGTTATTTCAAAAGTTTGTAACAGGGTGGCAAGAAACTCCATAAGTCACAAATAACTATATAAATATTCTAAATCAGTATGATGAGACCAATATCTCTGCAGTCTGACTGTATGTTTGCGTAGTATCGTATTGAACTTAAGTTTTAATGAGAACTTCCTGTGAAAGACGATTGATTATTGTTTGGGGTTTATTTATCTAGTAACTTGCCTTAATAAATATCAAACTGAACGTATCGAAACGAGCTATCGCTTCAGTAGAAAAATGGGATAATTTTGGTTCCAGCTTAGATTAGAATTTTGTTTGAAAATTTTTGAAAGTTATCTGGACTGAAAGGACATAGAAAGCTTATGTATAAAATCCTTGTTAAGCACAATAAAGAGTTTTTACCCATGGTGTATAAATATCGAAATTGATGCAGGTTCAGTACAAGCAAATATTATTTTAATTTAATTGGTCTTGATGATTGAAAGGTATGAAATTGTGTAAGAAACTTAATGTAGTCGCAACTTTTATTGTTCTTCTGATTTTTGTTGATGTTGCGCATTTTTTATATTGTCCTTTTCAGGACACGCGTAGCAATAAGAAAAACTGTTTGTGTAATTTAAATTTATTTTTTTCATTTTAATATACTCTTCTCGCACTGAATAGTATATAGTAGTATTATAGGCTTGTCATGAAGTTTGTCACAGACAGAAGGAGAAATGGGAGGCCAAAAAGTGTATATTATACACTCTTGATTAGTTTGACGATACGAGTTAATTATGCTATATCCTATGTCCGTCTATCCGTTTGTATGTATGCAATCTAGTTCCTCAGTTATTAAGCCTGAAAGCTGAAGTTTTTACACGAAGTTTTCCTTTTACCATACCATATCTTACCATCCTAGAATTACTAGAAAGAGTATCTTATTAGAAAACCTTGTTTTTAAATGTTATCGTACTGAAATTTGGACACTACAAGTCTCAGATCCATATTAATAAACCATGTCAATTTCAAGATTCTAGGACTACAAATATGGCAGTCACAATGTTGAAACGCAGTTTGTATACTGACTCCACTCTAAAAATGAGTCAAATCAATATTGTAATATTTCTGTACACTCAAAAACGTTTTCTAGGGGATGCGTAAACCGCCAAGTTTGGCACCACCAAGTTTGGCATACAAAAATCAATTTATTGTCTGATTTCTTTGCATATGCGTGTACTATATAGTTGTACGATATTCAAGTTATATATATGTATGTGCATATACGAGTATGTGCCATCTTATGCATATTCATTTAATGCATTCACATTTACATTTGTTCAATTTTTTTTTATTGAAATGTCTTCAAATTTCTAAGCTTAAAGAAGCATACAAAATGCAACGTTGAAAGCCCATAAGTACTTAAGGGGCTGGTGAAGTTTCTGCTAGAAATAAATGGGGGCAACTCTCAAAAAAATTTCTCTTTCAATCTCAAATGATGATAAGCAGAAAAAAGACAAATTTAAGGCAGACATACTTAAGATGAGTCATATTGATGGTAGCTAAATCCAAGGTGGTGATCTAAATTTTTGGAGTCGCCAGTGGAATGGTCATAAAGCAAATTACCGGGGTAACATATTACATGCACTGCAAATTTAGTCTTATTAACTATAGAGAGTCACATATGTTCCGCCTGATTCTAATTCTAAACATTCTACACTAGACCTCTTCATAGCAAGTTCGCATCATCTTCTCACTGAACCACTAGTTTTAAACGATCTTTAATATGTCTATTTAAGCGTTGTATCTCAAATTGCGTTGAACATAACTAATTTTAATAAACAAAATTTACTCTACTCAAAAGCTAAAAGGAAGATATACAGGCGTATTCACAACCAAAGCTTTCGTGGTGTTTTATTAACTTTAAATAATAATTATTTATGTAATGAAATTGACACATTATTGACTTAATAATAACCAGCGTATCAGGCCTAATTGACCAAGCAGTGCCTAAATCTTATGTCACTCATTCATTTAGCCCCAAAATTTCTGACAATATTATTGAGTTAATTAAAAAGTATCTTACATTGCACGAAGACACTGGATACTAAATAGGCAACTAATTGTCAAGACCAGAAGTTTTCTCAACCGTTAAATAAAAGTGCTAAAGTGCTTTATCTGGAATAATAAACTTTCCTGTTTGGACTTCAAGTCCAACTCATTTTGGACAATTATCAAAATAATCAAGAATAAAACACAATTCGTTCCTAGCTTCTGTTACAACAATTAAGCTAAAACCCAATAAAACAAATTTTCAATATTTCACTCGGAAGCGTAAACACTCCCATTTACCAAACACTAACCTACTACTTAGCTCTCAATCAATAAACTGTATAAAATATCGCGGTTTGCATATAGAAGGTAAACTAACATTCGGTTTTCATACAAGCAGGACAGTTGATAAAATTCATAAAACAATAAGAATCGTTTACCTCTTTACTAAAAGAAAATCAAAACTTTCTAAAAAAAAACTAAAAAATAAATCAATAATTGTTAAGTCGATACTTGTGCCAGTCATGCTTTATGGGTATGAAGTTTGGGCCGTTTGTTCTAAATGTCACTGTAAGAAGCTTGATTTCCGGAAAGTGTTAACGCAACAGATCGATTGTTTCATGGATGATGTGACATGTCGTTTACCATCGTTCGATTCGGCTACATGGACCGTCAATGCATGCGCATACATATTCTTAAAAAAGTACGGTCCAATGATACCGCCTTCCTACATTCCGCATCACTCATTTACTTTTTCGGGGTGTAATGGCATATCCATTATCTGCTAGAGATAATGATCATCATTGATCTACGATTATTGCATATTCAGCAATTGCTTCAATAAGAATCGTAATAAAATCGCAGTTGGTTTATTATTTCTATTTTCTTTACTTAATCTTTAACGATACAATCGCTTTAGTTTAATTTTTTTGCACTTTCTTTTGAAATATGAGGTTTGTTCAAATAGTATCGTGAATTTTGAATTTACGCTGGCTACGTATATTCGATTTTCGATTTTTTTGTAGCGTATTGTTGGTACTTACTTACACAATGTCGGCTATTTTGAATAGTTTGTTAATTTTTGGCAGCGTTCCTATTCAAAAACTGGATCAATGAATCTGTATCAAATTTTGTGTGCAAAACAAAATTAAGTGCGCGGACTAATCCCGAATTTTGACTGTTGAATTTAGTGAAGCTATCTTGGACCACAGCAACATTTTTCGGTTCTACAAAATGTTCTTAGAGAGCCAAGAAGAAGTAAACGACGAAAAGCGTGCCGGACGTCCGAGCATGTCAACAACAGACGAAAACATTAAGAAGTGAAGAAAATAAATCGTCGAATCATCGTTAGAGAAGTTACTGAGGACCCAAACGTATCGATCGTCACGTGTCATTCGAACTTAACCAACGATATGGATATGCAACAGGTAGCCGCGAAATTCGTCCGAACGATGAAGAAAGAAGGAATCATCTTGAATTATAGATTGTCGCCAGCTAGGAGAATTGTAAATAATGCGTTTGGCATAACCAATCAATTTATCATCAGAAAAAACATCCAAAATTGCTCTAACTTGTTGCTACCTGCATAATTATCTAAGCAAAAAAGTCGGGACCATTATTGTTATAGTATTATTTTGTATAGTCGGACTTCTCTATAATGAACTTCTATGCAACGAATACCTACTATGTACTGATTTAAAGTACACAGTTTTTTCGTTACAAACAATAAAATAAAAATCAGACAAGTGGACAAACCATTCTCAAGCAATACGTTTAAAAAGAAAATCATTTTTTTCAGTTTTGGATCCATTTTGAACGCCTCTACCCCTTTCCCGACTAGATAATAATGAAGATGACATTCATTTTACCAGAATTAATACATTCTATAATTTCAAAATATATAGATTTCTTGGCGCTACGTCTTTTAAGTCACGAGATATATTAAAAACAAAGGCGATAGTTTTGAAAAATTCCTAAAATTCTGTTTGTGTAAACCCATTTTAAAAACGTTTTATGTTAAAAAATGAAAACTAATATTTGAATGGTTCTGTAGATGATGTGATATGTCAACACAACCGAAATTCAATATGCAATTTGGCATGCAGCAAATAACTTTTTAAACAGGCTGTCTGCGATGACCATCAAGGACTGAAGTACTCATATGAAGGAACTGCGAAATACATGTTGTGAATATTTCAATACTGTAGGAAGTGTACCATGGTAGGATAAAATTTACCATAAAATATAAACAAAAGTGTTTAAACAATTAAAATTAGTAATTTTAGATGTAGTCTTACGAATTTTATAAATAACTCAATAAAAAATGGGAGATAACAAAATAAAATGAAAATTAGAAATTGTCATTATTGCATGCGAAAGAAACAAAAAACTCTTTTAAATTTGGTGGAGTCGTTGGGCCTCTTTGAACCAATTCGTTGCTCATAACAACTGGTCGGGAAGATAGGCTACGGGTGTCAAATGTGGACAGTAGACCTTTAGATGAGTTTTGCAAATTAAAAATGCTCTGTGGTTGTGACAGACAGACATGGCAAGATCATCTCATCTCGCTGCACTGATCAAGAATATATATACTTTATGGGTTCTCTGATGTATCCTTCTGTCTGTTACAAACTCCACAACAAACTTATAATACTATTTACTATCATAAACAAAGAAAATAAGGCGTAAAACTTCTAAAATTCTATATATTGATTGATTAAAATGATGAGAGATGCAGTCTTAGCTCCTCTTTCCCGAAAAATTTAAGACCTACAAAGCTCCCAAAGAATATTTCGGATAAAAATCGGACCAACCTTATTTAACTTTTTTTGACTTAAAAAAATCGAGCTTTTAATTTACATTTAATTTTACTCAAAAATCCCAACCACTTCTTCAAACACTTAGGGGAATCAAACGGTTGTGTAAGCGCTGGACAGCGTCCTTCAACGCAGATAATAACATTAAAGTCACTTAGTCACTATTTTTATGAAATGAATTCTGCCAAGTTCGGATAGACATCAATTCGACTATCTTACCTAAAAATTTATCTTTCCTTCCATCTACTTTCTTTTTGATTACCGACTCTGCAGGCTGACTTGAGAAATATTTTGATTTTCTGGTCTGTTGTAACTTAGACTTTTTTTCTAACACTTCTTTTAATCTTATTTAAAGAAACTTGCTTGGGTTATCAACTTAAGTCTTCTGGTTTTTTACGTTTAAGCTTTCTTACCCACTAGATTGAGTCCACGAGGCTCGAGGCTTCATTATTTATATGGTTGATCAATCTATTTTTGTGGGAGTTAGCTACTTTTTACCAAATCGATTGCGAGATCACGTTCGAGATGGGAATTGCGAATGTACCAAGGAGCACTGACAGCCCAATTTGAAACTTTTGGATTTGCTGCATATTGCTATTGCTTCAACAACCCCATATCTGAGCGCCAAAAAAAAAAAAAAAAAAAAAACGACAAAAGAAATTAAAAAAAAAAAAGAAGAGAAAATAGGACAGTACAATTTATTGCCTTATTATTTTTATTTTATAAATTTATTTTTATAAATTATATAATATCTATTAAGTCGTAGTCGGCAGTAAAAACAGTGATAGATAAAATTGTTTTTAACGATTGCGTTTGAATGCGGTTTCATAATTAAGTTTTCATCAAAGTTAATTGAATGAATACGCACTGAACTTTCGCATTTGATCACGTTAACGAGAATAAATTCTGGGCACATCCAAAAATAATTTGTTTCCTACTGAGTCCTCATTATTAATAGCTTCGGCACAAAACTTATATTTCTATATTGTATTATATTATATTGTATTAATATCTTAGTTTTAATTGTTATACAAGCATAAGTTCACCTACAAAAGTACAAGTTTCTTTGTACGAATTTTTCAATTAAAACATCGAAAATATCTATATCGATATTAGGATCTATTATTTTGGTATTTAATTCGAAAAGAGCGACCTTTCAAATATGATTTCAATATGTTATAATGTTTTGTTCGAATAGAATTTATTGAGTACGATGCCGTGGAAAAGTTTATCAAAGACTTTGCTCTTCAAAGCAAATTCAAAGAAAATTGAAAAGAAAATTTGTTGCCAAAACCAATTTTCTCTGTTTAATTATGTGATTACTGTAGGTAGCAGAGATATAGGCCGATAAGATGTTACATCATACGCCGTCTTCGCTGGCTTGTTAAACATAATTTTTTGTGCACTTCCAAAGCTATTAGTCGGTATTATTCATTTCATTTGTTCATTCATTAGTAACCTTATGTAGTTTCCGATAGAACTATTTTTGAATTTTTTTGATTTTACTGGTGATTTCTTTCGATATTATATTTAGCTTGCGTTTCTCAGATTGACATCTTGATGGTTGCCCCCACCAATGATAATTAATCATATGACAGTGGATTTATAAAATCCTTATATTATTTCTTGAATGAAGCTGGAGGGAACGTATAATTCAAGAAGAGTGCACTTTTGAATCAGACAATGGAATTAAGAAGATTGCGTATAAATCTTATGGTAATGGTGGAATCATGGAATCGTCATTCGTATGCCTTTATAATTAAAAAAAAATAAAAATAAAATAAAAAAGAATTAAGGTTTCTAATACATTAGCAATAAACATGATATGTAGAACGAGACACAAAATGGAATTGCTTTGGAGTGCTTCTAGGGAAATATAATATTGTAAAGCAATTAAATTTAGACTAAAATAGAATAATGTAGCATTCTATTGGTAGGTGTCACATTAAAATATATACATATATGGGATTTTATTTTTAAGTTTAAATATAATTTAGGACGTTATATTTATAACGTTACATAGTTTTCCATGATGGATTAGTTTAAATAATAGTTTCAACTCAAGATCGCATAAACTGCCAAAAACATCATTTTTATTGTATTATTTTTATGAAAAGTATTTACATTGATAGAATTACTTATAAGGAAACAAAAGTTATGAATTTTTTTTTAAAGAATATGCTGTTTGAACAACGTTTCTCTTCAGTTTTTTGTCGCAATCGATCCAATGAAGTTATCGGCTGCCTGGAATATTTGGTATATCCTTACATTTTTTCTAGTATAGTTTCCGAAGATCTATTAAGTAATTCAGTACCAATTCAGATTCTTTATTTTCAGTTTTAATGTGGTTTGCTAAATGATCATTTGACAAGAATGTCTCTCTTCTTCGGACCGGTTCTCTATAGCTTGCGGGATGAGCCTCGTCACAATTCCACCATCTCGGTTGCTGCTGATCTGGCTTTTTCCAATCTATCGACTTAAGTTTTCCTGTACACTTGACACATTTTGGTTGTTTGCCACAATAGTTTTGCATGTGACCATACAATTGACATGATTTGTATGTGGATATCAGTTTTGATTGTTTCATGGTATTAATAATAACTACTGATGTAAGTTATAGTTTTTATATCATGTATTTTTTATGTTTTCAGTTCCATCAAAGGTCAGAAGAAACATATCTAAAGGTTCTTTCCTTAGTTTAAAACTTTCTTAGTGCAGATCTGATATTATTGCTTTTGGACCATTGGAGTGATGAAATTTTTTACCCATTACCTTTACCTTTTACCATAAAAAATGCATGCTGGTTACCTTTTTTGTTAAATTGTCCCGATACAATTAATGGATCGTACGGTTTGTTTTTTATAAGAATCCTCATTTGGATCTGCAATTGTTCCACATTGCCTCAGGACAGGCCTTGACACTTGGCACACTCTCTTGACACTCTTACAATTACAAAAAATTGTGTTAAGTAGTTTTTCTGAATTGGCTTCAAACTGTTGTCAATTAATATCCAACACCAGTCTTTTGGGTCCAGTTGATCGCCTAGCCATACTTGGACTTGATAGTATACACGATATAAGTGTTGATATGCAGAAGCAGATGTTGGAGGAAGACAAGATAGTTGAACTCTTTTATGGTTGTATGGTGTATTTTTTACAACACTTAAATATCTAAACTTTTCAATTGAACCGGATTTTTTTTTTAGCTCCATATCTCCTTTGAAGAATGCTGATGTTGTAAGTATCACAGCCAGTTATTGCATGAAAAATAAAATATGTAGTTGAGATTTTTGATATGCAGATAAACTTTCCAAATAATATATTTTCCTTTATACCTGAGTTTTCTATGGTTTTCAAAAGTAAATAATTTTATGCTGTTTCAATTATAACGACACCATCGTCATTATCAGATTGTTGAAATGAATCAAGACTTGTTGTGAGTATTTGACAGAAATTGTTGTTGGTTTCTTGGAACTGTCATAAATCGATCAAAAACGACATCAGAAGATACAGAGGTATTTTTAGTCCAGTGACGTTGTTCTACAGCTTTAATATTTTTCTTATAATTAGAATATCCATCAAATACTATATACATGCCTTGATCAAAAAGTCTACGTACATACTGAACGCATTTATCGAAAATAAAATTAAAGCTCCCTTTCCCGATCCCAAACAACGTGGTGTAATAGATATCATCCATGGATGATGTCAGTTGCATTTGTGTTATTAATTTCAATGTTCCCAGATTGTAAGCAATCATAAATAGTTGACTGCTGAATTTTAATCATTCCAATTGCATCAAAGAGCTATAATGGATAGGGCGCTAATTCATATTCCTAGAATTTTTCAAATTTATTCTCAAATGTCTTATTCATACTCATGCGTTGAAATAACAATACAGGGTCTAAGGGTACCTTCTCGTCATGAGATTTAACGTGCAGCTTATAGTTAAAAGAGGAAGTACTTTATAAGCGGGTTTCAATTAAATATTAATATTATTAAATATTTGGCCAGTCATTTTAGTCATACAAGCAATTCCAACTTCATGAGCATTATGGCAATTAATTTTTCAATCACCATCGACTCCACTGCACTATGGTCTTTTTTCCCAAATTTCTGGCATAAAGTCGAAATTTTTTTGGAAATTAAACGAAATTTATTTTAGTATTCTTAAAATACATACTACAGGTATAATGAATTCAGAAATATTTTTGAAAATATGGCAACCTCAGTTCGCTCGGCTGCTTGTTGTAGTAAAACAGACGAAAAATTTTTGCCAAATTTTGCGCTTATACAAATTTAACATGTGCATTAAAAAAGTGAAATTTAATAATTGAAAGTTCAAGGTATGTTAAAAGTAAAAACAGGAATAAAAATTTTTTTGTACTTGTTAACTGTTAATTCTATGTACTGTTTTGTTATGCCCTAAAATAGAAAAACCTAGCCAACGTGCCAGTGCATTGTGGAGTGAAAACTAACTTGCTGCCAATTTCTGCCATAGTGTAATTATGTGCATTTACAGCCAAAAGTAAGTATTTAATCGTGTTGTTAATACTTTTTGGGACTTATTGCGACTTCTCTGGATATTTTTCTAATTTTAATTTTTCTAATTCTTGAATTTCGATCTGAGTTTGTATGGGAGGTACCCCGCCTAGTAGTCGGAGGGTCTTGGAATTTATATGGTTGGTGAATATACTATAGGAACCGGACCGGAACCGGACTACTGGCACTGTAAAAATTATTGAAAACTACTGTAACTACTACGCAATTTCTTATTTCAATTCTTTAAATTGTTTTTGTTGTTGCTCTACTTCAAAATATTGAAACTAACCAATAAAAACTCTAAGGCTGTTAATTAAAATAATACAAAATACGAGTATTATTGTAAATACACGAAAAAAGTTTTCAAAACAAAGAAAATTGGATTGAATGAAAAGAAAAGCATCAAGGCACAAAACGAAAATGAACGATAGATTCTGACAACAACAAATTCCATTATATTTTGATCGAACAGACATCTATTGGCGCAAACAACGAAATATTGCAAGTGCTCTTCCAAGTGAGCAATTCTAGTGCAGCTTGTTTTTATAATTTGTGAAATACCATCATCTGCAACACATAACTAACAAGAATTCCAACCTTATAGTAAGAATTATCTTACCTTAAATCAACCCGCAAAAGTCAACTGGAAAGAAAAATCAACATGAAAAAGTATTGTAAAATTTTGAATGAAGTAGTAAGTTGCAATAGAAAAATATTGGGTAGTATAACATGACCTTGATAATCCAGACAATTTAATTTCATATATTTTCAGAAATCGAATTGTCATTATAAAATAAAAGCATATATAGTATGAGAGGGGAGAATTTGTGGAATTTCAGATCCTTGCTTTGACTTTCATCATGTTTCTTCTCGATATTGTACTGACTGTAAGCAATTCTAACATAGCAATACTTCAGAGGTCTTAAAATAAAACACTCGGAAAAATTGTCAATGCTCCTTGTACGTGACAAAGCGCCTTATTCAGAGAGACCTAAACATACCTTTTGCTAGGCCCGAAATAAGCAAAATTATAAGGTTTTATCGACTGTACAAATATCAGTAAGTTTATTTAATCTCTATGGTTACTTTAACCGTTCCAATCCTCTCACACTGGCATGGATTATAAAGAAATTTTCATTTTATTTCTGAATTTACAGACAGCAATGCTAACAATGTCAAGCAACCTGCTGAACATTCCACAGCCGGGGGAAGCCCACTTATGACACCGAATA
>JBANCV010001454.1:3236-15112 GCA_037040105.1 Amiota albilabris
AAAAAAAAAACTGATGTCATGATCTTTAATGTAGATGAAACTGTCCTTGCCTCTCTCTTTGGAGCCAATGCTTCCATTGTATTTTACTGTTCCTTCGTCCAAGGTGTGAAGTAATGGGATTATGTTTCATCCACGGTTATGAAGCAACGCAGAAACTCGGCTTTATGACTGTGAAACTTCCCCAAACAATCTATAGAAACATCCTCATCACACTGTTTCCGTTCCATTCTGAGTAATCGCGGCATCCATGTTGCTCACATCTTTCTCATGACCAAATTACCAGTCAAAATGCGATGAAGAGGACTTCTTAAAGTGCCTACATTTCGTACTTTGATAGATAGATGGAATAGATAATCATCCAAGTCCATTTTGGTTGAATTGGGACTTTTCAAATGATACTATTCACTATTGATACCCAATAAGCTTTAAAGATTATCAGTAAAGGTTACTTACAAAAAACCACGCCTGAGCCGGCTTGGAATATCAGAATAAACGTAGAGAAATCAGAAATGAGTCCAGCAGGTGGACCAATTCCGCTACCTCGGGTTGATGCTGGACAATAGCTTTACATGGCGAGCCCACCTCAGAAACGCGCGACGAAATCCTTCAAAGCTGCAACCGTCACAAATAGAGGTTGTAGCCTCATCCAAACAGTCTGGTCGGTCTCACCCAGGGCGTTTGGCGATATCGATTGACCTTCTAAGCAGGTTACTATCTACATTAATATACAGTATGATATAATCATCTTAAAGTCACTATTGTATATAATCACAAGAATGTGAAGGTTGCCAAAGGTACTTACAGGTACTTCTGTGACCACCCTCGTACATATAATAAAAACACACAAGAACAATTATGTACTTTTTTTGAGTTAAGTTCTTTCTTTACTTTTTCTGTTTATGAATATAGATTTCTTTTTCATAAGATTATAATACATACATTTTATAGATATTTATTTTTTATATATCTCCACTTAAACAATCTGATAAATTGCTAAATAGGCTCTGCATGTGTCTCTCTTCGAGTGAGTGTGTGTGTGTGTGTGTGTGTGTTTGTATGTATGTATGTATGTATGTGTGTATTTAAATCTTCAAATAATTTCAAGATCGAACTGAATTTTTATATTTATAATTTGTCATAATTATGAAAACAAACAAAACATAAGCAATTAACTCTTCTTCTCTATAAAATAACCTTTATCATCATATTTTTTTGTCTTTCATTTTATATTGTACTTATAAGTATCATAATATTTTGTTATATATTTAATTTTTTTTATATATATTATGTTATTATAAGTATTATATATGTACATACAAATAAACAATATAATTTACAATTGAAAAATAAAAACAAAAACTTTCCACACTTCTTTTTATTGGTTGATGATGAGCATGCAACCACCATCAACTTCTGGTCGATAAAGTTGTTTATAAAAAAAATAATAATAAATGGCTGAGAAAAAAAAACGATGAGAAGCTTAAAGCCAAAATTTATTGTATTTTGTGTGAATGATAGGGCGATGAGAATGGATGTATAAAAATGTGCCTGCATCTGTGTGTGTATACTATTTCTTTGTTCTGTTCCTAATTATTTTTACATATTTTCATTTTACACTTCTCTTTGTTTTAAAAACTAAATTTCTCTTGGTTTTTATCTACATTAAATATATATTGTTGTTTATATACGAACAGCAAAGCTCAGCAGAAAGTGCTTTTTCTTCTTATCATTTCTTCCTTTTTTTTTTTGTTGTTTAATATTAGCTTAATAAATATTTAAAAATATATATTATTTAATTATATAGATATAATATTTGTATATATATATATATGTGGTTTGTAAGTATGTATAACTAATCTAAGTATGTTGAAACATTAAAAAAAAAAAAATTAAATCAATATTTACAAAAAAAAAACGCGCTCAGCGGCTAACAAGAGATTTTTTTTTCTTTACTTTTTCTTTTTATTTAAATTTATTTTTTTTAATTAAAAATATTTGAAATTAATTTTAAGTATATGTAATTTAATTTTAATGTGTGTTAAGCGTTTGGTTTGTTTTGTTGTTGATGTATTTTTTTTTTTTTTTTGTTTAAAAAATATTTTAAAATTTCTATTTCAAAAAATATGAGAAAATTAAAAATTGAAATTAGGATTAAATCTATTTTTCAAAAACAATTTAAAAAAATTAAAAAAAATTTATAAGTAATTTTCTTTTGTGTAAATATACATATACATTCAATCATATCATTACAGTTATATATTATTTATTATATTTAAAGATTTTTTTCTTTCTTTTTTTGTTTTTTGTTTTCTGTTTTTTCTTTTTATTTTTGATATTTGTATACACAATTTGTCGTTTATTGTTGTATTCATGTGTGTGTGTGTGTGTCCAAAATAACATGGTTGGGTTTGGTTTATTTTATAATATATAACATTCTTCCTTCTATATGTCTGTTTGTATTTGTTTTATAATCATAATCATAATAGTATATTGATATTATATAAATAATTAATTAATTCATATATAACAAAATGCTCTTCTCTCTATAATGTAGTTTGTTTGCTTCTTTTCTTGTGTACATATATAATTTTTATATAGTTTTTTCTTCTGAGAAATTAATAAAATATTTTTGAAAAAAACTTGTGTGTGAATGAGTGTTTCTGTTTAAGTATTTTTTGTTGTTTAAAGAACTTTTTATATATATTAATATAAAAAGTGTTTCCCCTCTTCCGATCCATTTTGGTTTTAGACTTTTTTACGCATACGTTGTTCTGTGCGCTCACCAAGACCACCTTTCCATTCTGGATCATTTGGATCATCGTCTAAAAATGGATCATCAGCATCATCGGTTTCACTATCATCCTGCTGACGCAGATTCTGTTTGTTAGAATCATTGGCAACATCGTCAATATAATTACTGTCATCATTTGGTGCAAGGTAATGCTTTGGGTAATCATCCTCATCAACCAAGCTCAAAAGATCCTCTGGCAGTAGAACAGGTATATTATCGTCATCATTATCTCCAGTGGCCGCATGAACCGGTGGCAATATACCATTGGGTTTTTGTTGTTGCTTATCATCTTTACGCCTTGCAGGCGAATTATTGCTTTTTTTGTTCTGGTTATTCTTACGGCTTGTGCTACTGCTGCCGACGGTGGCGGATTTTGATGATTTACCGGATTTTGAGCGTTTTGCAGTGCCACCAACATCACGAGCACTTGATGCCGAACGACTGGTACTGGGACCAGCGCCACCACTGCTTCCTCCTCCATCAATGAAACTTGAAAATTCTCTTTTCCGTTCATAGGATTCCTGCATTTCGTTAAGCATTTTCTGGTAAATATCTTCGGGCAATGGAAACTGCAGAGGTTCATAGGGTGGCTCAAACTAAAATTGAAATTAAATGAAGTTGATAACCAAACAAATTTTTATTTTATACTACTTACTTCTGGAGAGGCACTACGTCGCTCGAGCTCTTTGTTTTTCATCGATGTAGTACGACGACGCTCCTGACGCTTGTTCTGAACTCTACTATTGCCTATGGCATATATAGAATCACTAATGCTTTCATTAATCAAATCCAAAGGATTAGAGTGCGAATGTGTTTGAGCCAAAGGCGAAGGAATACTCTGAAAATGAAAACAAATTATAACAAAAAAAAAAAAAGAGTATATTTGACTATGCCGAAGATGTAATACTCTTCACGCATCCCCTAGAAAACGTTTTTTGTAAGAGAGCTATCCGATCTAGTAATCCCGGGAAATTTACATGGTTGATGAATATGGATCAGAAACTTATTGTGTTCAAAATTCAAGATGATAGCTCAAAAAACAAAAAAGTTGTTCTAATAAGAACATGAATTTGCACAGTGGCTCTGTATGGGAGGTACCCCTCCTAGAGGGACTTGTAGTTTGCATACATACAGACGGACATGGCTAGATCAACTCGTATCGTCCCGCTGATCAAGATTATATATACTTTATGAGGTCTACGATATCCCCTTGTTTGCATTAAAAACTTCATGACAAACTTATAATATTGTTCACTACGTGAAGTGAATAATAAGTGTTTATTATACATGTATTAATGATTTTAATTCACCTCATTATCAGCACCACCAATGTTGGGCGTTTGTGGTGCAGGCGACATTGGATCTGGTGTATTGGTACCACTTGATTCGGCGCGACTGTCAACGCGACGATTTGCCCGAGAACGAGTACTGAACGGAAACTTTAAATATGTGATAAATTTACGCCGTTCCTCAATCAACGCACGTTGATGACGTGCCATAAAAAATTCCTCAGAAGTATCCTCCGATTCTTCTTCAAGCAAGGAACTTGTTGAGGTAGCGGCTGCTCCAATGCCACTTATCCCAGACTCTCTCTCTCTGTTAATGTTCATTGGTGGTGGCGGTGGTGGTGCTTTCATACTATCGGTGTCTTCTATTGCTTTTGCTTTTGCAGCAGCAGCAGCATCCTCAATACTTTTTTGTAATGCACCAATTTGAACTTTACGCTTCTTAATCTCAGGTTCTGAAAATGAATCAAATACTACTGTTGATGTTTTTGTAGCGTTTTCAACCTTGGGAACATCAATTGGCTGCTTAATCTGCACGTCAGCAAGACATTGATCTGAAGGTGAGGCCAAAGCTGCTGCTGTTTTTGTTGCTTTTGTAGAGTAATCCTCTTCTTTAAGCTTGTGAACATTATTTAGCTTCTTAACCGCCTCCACTGAAGGAGAATCCAATGCTGCTTTGGTACTTGTAACGCTAACCTTCTCCTCTTCTCCTTTAGTTTGAATGTTTTGAGCTTCAATGCTGCTTTTCTTAACCACATCTAATGATAGTGAATCCAAAGCTACTGTTGTTGTTGTTGTTCTTTTTTCTGCAGCCCCATCATTCTCCTCTTTCTTAACATCAATTGTTTTTATGTGTGTTGTGTTTTGTGTTGAGTTAAAAACTTTATCAATATTTTTCATCTTCAATATGTTATTATTATTTTGAGTTTTAATCGCAGGTTTTTCCAAATTTTTCAGTCCTTTTTTACCATCCATCACAGTAGCAGCAGTAACAGATCCTTGATTATTGGCCTTGACCTTGACCTTGCCATTGATCAAAGAGTTATTAGTCTTCAGAGGTACAACGAATTTGAATTCGCCATCATCTACACTTTTTAAACTTAATGAATCATCACCAACAACTTTTTCTTTCTTCAATAGTTTTTCGTCTTTAATCTGAAGATTATTTGATGATTCTTCCTTAATGGTGGCAATGACAATGGCATCTTTTGTTGCTGTTGCTGTTGTTGTTGTTGCAGCAACAGCTTTAAGTAGTGTTGTTTCTTTTTCCATTTTTGGTAATGCACCATTAGATTTATTTGTGATTTTATTTGGAGCTTCTAACACATCACATTTTCTAATATCTTTTGATTTGTGTTTGTGTTTTTTTAATGTCGATTTTCTATCGTCGTTGTCTTTCATTTTTTCTTTGTTAACTTGGCGATGTTTTGAAGCATCCTTCCCACCATTATGCTTTTTGGTGGCATGACTAGCTCTAGCAGGTGCATCCTTATCACAAGACTTATGCAGCTCATCTTCTTGTGACATTGATTGATCATTATTATCAGCATCACCATTATCACCGATGACGCGCCATCTATTAAAATATATAAATTTAATTTGCTTTAGTCATATTTTGTTGTTGAATAGGATTTTATAGATTAGAGACTTACTTGGGTGTTGGTATTTCTTTATATGGCAATATTTCAACACGAGTAGCGGCTGCCATGCTGTAGGGTATCACTATGTTATCAATATCGTAGGAGACACGACTGCGATTCGAACTGTTGATGAATAAAGATAATAATGGCGTTGGATTACAAAAATACAAAAATGGATTTGTGAATAACAAAATCATTGGAACCAGTCTAGAGAGAAGTCTTTACTTCTTTAGGGAAGATCGGACTCTTCTATTTCTTGAGATTGACACCGCTGCAGAAAAATCCTTCCTGCTTTACAGTAGTCAAACTATTCTAAAAACAAAATTATTGGGATCGGTCAATCACTTCGCTAGTGAGTAGTCTTCGCTACTTTGGGATTGACTTCGCTGGAGAAAAGTCTTCACTGCTTTAGGGAAGTTAGGACTTATCTATAACGAAGTCATTGGAATTGGTTTCGCTACTTAGGAAAGTTCGAATACTTCTACTAAAATGAAGTTATTGGGAGCGCTCAATCACTTTGCTATATAAAAAGAGTTCGCTACTTTAGGGAAGTTATTGGGAGCGGACAATCACTTTGCTAGACAGAGAGTTCGTTGCATCATGGAAGTTCGAACTCATCTACATTGAAGTCATTGGAAGTCGAAGTCGTACTCATCGCTATAAAGGAATCCAACTCTTATGCTTAATGAAAAGAAAATTCATTATTCTTACCGATTTTTCCCTTTACTGCCTTGTGTTGGCGATGCTGTCCGACTTCGTTGCATTGATAAGCTTCCATCCAACTGATCACCATTGTTGCTGTTTAGGAAATTGTTATCACCATTAATGTTTGATTTTGATGCCGCTGTTGCCGTCGCTGAAGATGTATTCATCAACTGAACTGCTGCGTTATTATACTGATTTAGATTTAAGGAATTAAAATTGTTGGAATTTGCTGATGTTTTTCGATTCTTATTGTTTCTACTACTGTTGTTGGAGATCAATGACATTTGTGTTTGATTGTAATAATTCTGTTGATTGGTTTTGTTAGACAGATTTTCGATCGGCATCGTTGCCAAGTTTTTGTTTTTTCTCGAACGTCGCTGCCTCTGTTTGACTATACCCCCTAATAATTTTGTTATATTTTTATTATACAACCATATAAGTCATGTCATTTTAAGTTATGATTATTAAAATCGATTCCATATTCAAATAAAATCATTAAAAAATTAATGATTTTTTTTTTTTTTTTTTTTTGTGATTTAAATTTCAACATATCGAGATCAATTGTAGTGTGTTCCAACATTTTGGGTGGATAATAGAAATTGTTGTTTCAGAATGTTTGTTGTTGTCGTCGTCGTTGATGATGGTGATATTTACGTTGATGAGGAAGTTATGTTTGTTTGGCAGTTCGATGAGTTTCATTTTGTATTGTTTTTAACATAACGAAATAGAAACAATGGAAAGAAAAAAGAGAGATGCAAAATTGTTTTTGTTTTATGTTAATATCAATTATCGAATTTTTCATGTTTACAATAATTTACTGTTGGCCACAAGTGGCGTTGAAGACGTAGTAGAACAAGAAGGAGCAGTACCATTTCCACTATCGTTTATAACTAATCCACCACCTCCAGCTCCTTTGGTTGATGTTTTGTCATCATTGCCAGTTGCATTGCGTTCCTTTCGACGTACATAGCGCCTCTTTGTCTGATCGCCTCCTTGTTTCTTGGAGCCCGTTAAGACAGCTATAGCTTCACGTTCTGCTTTCCACACATTCTTGGCAATTGCTTTTGCCTGGCTCCGCATCACACGCTGTTGCCATTCTGGTTGCCGGCATATTGACTCGAAATGTATTGAATGAGTTAAATCTGTAAAGAAAGAATCCAAGTATAATGTAAGAAACTCAAAAGGGAAAACAACAAAGCAAGAAGTATGTTACCTTCAGGAAAGCTAATCATTGGATGATAGCCAGAATCCAGAAGCGCCACGCGGGTTGGCATCATCATGGTATCGGGTAATGCACGAGGTGCTGTGGGATCCGCACGGCCAGTGCAAAGAGCACATGGGAGCTTTGGCCATTGGCAACCACATTTAATTGTACTGGGGCGTGCTGCTTTCTTTGAGATGGTGTGCATATTTGTCGTCTGGAAAAGCTTTCGCTTTCTAAACTCGCTCAAATTAAGTCCTCGGGTTCTACTGCAGGCGGCGGTCTCCACATCCGAATCGCTATCATGGACTGCAGAGTTCTTATATCCATTATTAACAGTATTTGAGACTTCTTGTGATTTGATAGCGACCGGATGTGGAACTGATTCCAACAGTATGGACCCCTTTGATATATTCGCATCGTTTTGCACAATACTATGTTGCCTTATCTTAACCTCCAAATCGTTCACTTGTGTCAAGAGCCATGACCAACGCAAAGCAATAGCGGCACGATCTCTTGCATAACGCCAAACAGCACGCTTAGATCTAATGGAAAAATGAATGAAATTAATCATCAAATCACAACAAATTACTACTACTTACATTGACAGAGGCTGCTGCACTTGATTGTTGTAGTTAACCATTTCGTCTGCTGATTCGCCGCCCGAACTTGATTCGGTGGCGTCCGAGTCAATGGCATTTTGTACCTCACGCATTTCTGTATGCAAGAGTCCAGCAACATGTGTCAGTTCGCCGGCGACATAGGTATCGAAAGTGGGTATTATGGTTGGTTCTGACTTTGTCTCACCAACGGAAGAGGTGTTTGTATTAATTTGACTGGATACTGTGCCCCCACTGCCATCATGCTTCCTTGCACGTTTCGTTTGAAAGGCAGAGTTGTACGATACAGTCGCATGAGTTGGCGTCGTGCAGAGTTGCTGTTCCTTTGCCACTGTTCGCAGTTCTTTCAACATTAAGCTCACTTGTGCTGATGGCACCGGATTTCGACTTTGTTCATACCAGAAGCCCAAAGGCGTTCGACCCGATACAACTGACATGACAGCTAACTCTTGCTCCGACATCATATTACTGCGCACCGGATGACTGTTTTTAGTGCTTATGCGTGCTGACCATTCGAAGAGACCTGCAATTTCTGTGCTCGTATGCTTGCACATGTGTCTTGCTTGCAGTTTCCGCATGCGTCTTAGCAATGTATCAATCTTGCTTGTCAACGCATCTTGTTTCTTTGCAACATCAGCATAAGTTTCCTGAATCGGTTGTGTTTTTTGTATTGATGTACTTGGTGCTTGAGTGTTGACATCCTCGAAATTGGGATAGGAGTTAACAGTTTGAAAAACATCATTGAAAAAGACATTTAAATCCACTAATGTATCTGCATTTGAAACATTTTCGAATCCTTTGAGTGCTTTCAGCACCTCTTCGATGTCCTGATCAGCCAGTTCATCTCCGGCGGAGGTATTCTCTTTGAGAAATCCTTGCTGGAGTAAATTACTATTACTACTATTCAATGCAGATGTGGCGGATGCGTTTGTTGGTGACGATGTTGTTGCTACTAGTTGCTGAAATGCAGCATTAGATGTGCTTGGAGACGGCGACGTTGAGGAGATTTGCTCCTGAAGTTGTTGTAGATTAATATTTCGCAATGGTGACAATTGCAACTGGTTTTCTATTTGTGGTTCTACCGCAACTGGAGGAGGAGGAGGAAGAGAAGGCGCCACAGTCATTTTTCCATCCAATTGGCTTAAACGTTCTGAAAAAGTAAATTTGTAAATATGCACAATCATAAATCAATTAAAACTTACCCTCCAAATTATCCTCAATCTCGGATGCTGTCATTGTAGAATCTGTACCCACTGATGGCAGAATTTCCATCGAAATTATCTGGGCACGAGAACATGATGGTGTCTCTGTATTTGTTTTATTCAGCGACAATGTAGTTGTTGTTGGATCTACTACCAATGGTATCACACTGCTAAAAATTTCATCCGATTTACTTGTAACTGCTGCTGGTACAGATTCAATTGGTAAATCAGCCGCCGGTTCAGTGTGCACTATTTCAGCAATTAAATCATTATTTGTGGGGGATGGACAAGAAACTATTGTAGCATCTTCTTGTGTTGTTGCATTACTTAACAACTGTGACTCCATGTGCTGTAACTCAGCCACGGCAGTCCCAACTGGTATATCACCAGCAGCACTACTGATCACAGTTGTTTTGTCCTTCTCCGTGGGCGTTTCCTGCCCAGACGTTGCTGTTTCACTAGTAGCAGTTTCTTTGCTTAAATTAACTTCAGGCAATTTGTTACGTAAGCAAATCTCAGCAGTTATGGCTTCCTCGAAATCGTTCGTAAGATCTGCCAAAAGTTGAGCAGTAGAATTATCTTTGTAATCTGCCGGCACACTTTCTGCTTGTGATTCTGGTAACTTACTTTCTTCACCTTGAACCCCCTGCTGTTCTAACACCACTTCTGTTGTTGCTTCCGATTGCACTGTTGTTATATCCGATGATGTCGTTGTCGTTGTTGTAATTGTTGACTCAACTTCCTTATCTGATGAACGCTTCTCGTTGTGGTCGTGGTGATTGTTGTTAATATTATTATTGTTGTTATTATTGTTGTTATGAGTGGTGCTGCTCGGACTGTTGTTATTGTTTCTGGCTGCGCTTAAGCCCATTTGTTGTTGTTCATTACTCAGACTGAGTTTATTGTTTTTTTTTGTTGCAATTGACGACGTAGCAATTGCTGCTACCTCTACCAAATTCGGACTGTGACAGCTGCTGTTACTGTTACTTTGTTGCTGAGCGTCCTTAGAGCGTGTAACACGCGTTGATGTTGTCGGCGTTGGGGTATTGCGAGATGGTTTCTTTTCCTTAATATTATTTGATGTTGTATGTTGTTGTATGATGGCTTTTTCATCCGAAGAGGACGACGAGGCAGCACTTGTTGACGGTGACGTGGATGCCGACGACTCCACTTTCTTACTGGCACGTGTGGACAATGATGCCGTGGCCGCTGAACTAGACAATTTTTCTTTCGGACTTAGTGGCTCAGTGAGCGCTGGTGCCATAGTGTTGCCGTATCTGTCCGCTGCATTTGGCTGACGACTGCTCAAGGCACAGGAAACAATTCACCACCGCCGTCGTATGTCTTGCACAGTTCGTTTCTCCACTGAATTTATTAACTAAAATGAACGAAAGAAAATGAAAATTGAGGTTATAACAGATAAACACATCATTAACATTTCAGATTTCCAGTTAGAATCTTCAGCATGCATTGCTGTGACTGTCATAACAATGCTGCAACACGCTCAACTAGAAGCAAACAAATATATATACATATATATGTATATATACACACACAGATACGCAGCACAGCGTTGCATGGAATATTATCAGTTATAACACAAGAGCACAGACTCAAATACACTATACTCTGAGAAAGGTTCACCTTATCTATCACACTCCATAATAATAATAAAATATAAGAATATTACAAAATTTAGGGGCCGCAAGTATAAAAAAAAGAAATATTTTGCATGCCACTTTTTGATTTGTGGATAGTTATGTTAATTTTTTCCGGTGCGCGCTTTAAAACAATGTTTTTTTTTGTGTGTGTTGTTTTATGTTTAGTGAGAATGTAAGAGAAAGCGGGAGCGCGCTAGTTAGTGCGCATTGCATGGCATGTTGAGCGAGCGAGTAAGAGAGAGAGAACAGATTCCACAACTGCGCAACGTTTTTTTTTTCTGTCTTCTTTCTTTGGCTGGGAAGACTGAAACTGACTACTGACGATAGATGGAACAAAAAACACTACGACGAAACGGAATTTCGTTTCTTGCAATTGAAAATTCAAAATAATTTCGTCACTCTCGGAACTCAGAAAATTGATTTGCATATGAAAAATAGAGTAATGCACAATTGGTTAAATGCTGACCACTCACTCACTGAAGCAGGGCAATAAGATTAGATTCGCTTGCATGTATTTTTATATAATTAGAGGAAATTTTTTTCTTTTATAATTACACTCGCTCGCGCCTTTCAATTTTTAACCCGCGAGCTCTCTCTTCTTCTTATATGTTATCCCCCATTGCTCGTCTCGTCGCCTCACCATAGCACATCACTTCTTTTCTTCTAAATGTTTGATGGCACAAACGTGAACGCACCTTCTTCTTCGTCTCTGTCGTCGTATGTTTGTCCCTGGTCAATGGTCCAGACCACCACACGCAATAATAGTTTTT
>JBANCV010001455.1:0-15104 GCA_037040105.1 Amiota albilabris
TTAACTTTTCCCTGTAAAAATTTACCTCATTTAATTTGTAAACCCGCCTTGGCTGCTACTTTTAAAAACTCTTTAACCCTTTTCTATTCCTTGCTTTTCGTGTTTGGTGGGAATGATTTTGTCATCCATGTAGATAATGATTTTTCTTGTATGCATAAGTTTTATCAACACAACGTTGAATGGAACGAATGGAACGTATGTGAACTCGTAGTGCCCGTTATTTGTAACGAATGACGTGTACTTCCTTAAATTCTCTTCGACTGGTAAGTGGAAAAATACGTTTGCCAGGTCCAACGTCGTAAACACTTAAATCCTCCAAGATATCATCAATAACTGCTATGGGGAAATTGTCCTTCTCTATTTTAAGGTTAATTCTTCTGTAGTCACAACACAAGCTTTTTAAACAAACTTTTTTCACCACCAATACTACTGGAGATGCATGCTCTGATGAGCTCGGGACTATGATCGTCTCGTCGAGCCATTGCTGTACCTGCTTCTCGATGATGAACTTATTTGCATAAGAAGTTTTAAGCGGATGTTGGAATACTGGGTAGTCATCTTCCACAATGATTTTCATTTTGACAGAAAACTCAATCCTTGTTTTTGGAATTTATGCAATTATCATGCATTCCAGGTCCTCATGACTTTGAAACTCACGCTGTTATGTTTGGCTCAAAATATCCAATGGTGGTTAATTCCCTTTTGCCTATGCCTTTCATTCTGTTCGCGCTTGTAATATTTTGTACACATTTTAATTGTTTAACAATGTCTTCTCGAATAAGACGTCGCATCCCGAGTCAACTATGGCTAAAACTTGCACATTGTTTATCAATAACCACTTGTGGATTAAACTTTTCGTCTCAATTGCATTTTTCAAAATCTATACCTTTTCTTTTGGTCACAATTTGTCGCGATATGTTCTGTCTTATTACAATTGTAGCAAGTGTATACTACATTGCACTGCCTTGCCATTTGTCCCTCTTTGTTGCATCGGAAACATGTCTTTTCGCCTGTATTTCTGCATTTCATTCCTTGGTTTTCTCGTAGAATTTGATTTCTTCTTTTAAAGCATTCAAAGTTTTATATCTATACAGATTTACTACTATATGGTATACTATCTATGAAATATGGTATTACGCTTTCGTCATATAAGTTTATTTGCCTCCCTACTTCAATCAAGCAGTACAGATATTCCATCAAACTTTTTTTTGGTAATTTCTGTCTTTTCCTCAAAAGAGTGTGAACGTCAGCTAAACATAATTTGTTTCCAAATTCATCTTTCAGCATTTCCTACTATTTGTTCCAGCTATATACCTACGCCTTTCAGTCCTCTTACCAACAATTTTGTCGCACCTTCCATCAGTTGTTTGTCTTAAATGTATTTATATAACTCATCTCAATGTACAGTGGTGGCGTCGTCTTCAAATTCATCGAGCCATTGGTTGATATCAAATTGACCCGACCGAGAGAATGACGACATGCTATCTCTCACATCAAGTAAAGTAAAATAGGACTTCATTAACCCCGAATGGATATCCTGATACTCACTGGACTGCATTGAAGTATTGTCATTTACTGTCTCTTTTATTTCCTCAGGTACGTATTAGTTGTGGTATTCTAATAACCTCTCCTGGAAAACACTCTTCCGAAGTACTAACTTTATAATCGATGCCATTTAGATTCAAAAAATATCCTAATTCAGTATTGCATCAAAACTACTTTCGATGTTGTTGCGACCGCTTTGCTAACGGACTTCTTATGCTTCTTTGGCTTTTTTTTTTCTTTTATCAATTGTCCATAACTACCGCTCCGCTTGGCGACATGAGATATCAGAGAGTTAAAAATTTTGATTTTTCAATGCCCGATTAGTGACGCTACTGCTATACACACAGTGATTATTATATCGGGATTATTGTTTTTTCTTTTACTTCTTCTTATTTCTTTCTTCTTTTTGCTCTAGTTTTTGCACGTACCAACGCGACCGCACACTTTTTTCCAACCGCTTCTTAGCTTGATGACGTCAGCTAGGTGAGAAACAAAATGTTCTTTGTGTTTTAGTATAGCACACATTTTAAAAAACATTGTACTTTTTAAATATTTTTACTCCTAACAACGGATTTATATTCATCCTGGTTGAGCCCCCAATATTTGTAGTTTTTGAAAATACAAATGTTTATTATTTAGTTTTAAGGAAAATACAAATGTTTCAAATACAAATGTTTATAAATGA
The DNA here is from genome assembly GCA_037040105.1 of Amiota albilabris. Lineage (NCBI taxonomy): Eukaryota > Metazoa > Arthropoda > Insecta > Diptera > Drosophilidae > Amiota > Amiota albilabris. The sequence continues at coordinate 2,231 of JBANCV010001455.1, forward strand.
TATTAATTGCTGTCACTTAACTCCTCTTTAACCTTTTTTCATTTCAACCAAAACCACTAGCACGCCTAAATACGTCCGCTCTTGTTCACTCGCTTTTCTACTCTTTCGCTTACGTTCGCTCTGCTACTGCTCGTTGACCCTTCACGAATCTTGAGTCATACTGCCACCTAACACTCTCCTATAGGGTTGCCACTTGACCTAACACCCTCACAATTCTACATCTATATATATGAAAATAAGCACAAGAAATAGTATGACGGGCTAATCTGCGTATTCGTTTGACCGATAACCATTAAATCTGGCAACGTTAACACATTTTTGATGTTTTAATGAATGTCAAACCTCTCCGTTGGATGGTTTTTTTTTTAAATTTATTTGTGGGTTTGTATAATTTCGCTTTTAGTAACAAATATGTTTTGCTTCGCAATTTTAATTTCACAATAACTTTAACATAAAATTGTTGATTTTATGATTAAATTAGTACAGCATGCACAGTTGATCTTTCTTTCCTTAAAAGTACATGGTAGAAAACAAGTGAGTAAAGGTATAAACACTGAAATGAAGCAGGAAATCAGGGCAAAAAAGATTACACAGCTCAACAAAATCAAACTTTTTTTTTGTTGCATGAAATATTTTAATGGTTGTTTACTAATTGGAGGGCACTGATTTCATATCAACTCTAGTTTTTGAGATACAGCAATATCCTACGTTCTTTCATATGGAGTTCTCTAACGTTATCTGCATTACCACTCATGTTGTTTATGTTATTAAAAAATTAAACATGAAGTTATTAGAAATAAAGATCGATAAATCCATAACAATTCAAATTAGTAATAAAAAATATTTAATATTTATTATATTTTAGTATTTCGGGGCAGTTCAGAAGAAACCAAAAATAAAACATAACGGAAATCGCTTTTGTCTCATCTTATATCTAAAAATAGCGTAAGATTACTGAGTAAGGCACGATAAAAGCAGAATAAGATTTTTCTTCCAATAGAGCTGCATACGTACATTACGCTCGTATTTGATTTTATTTTTCTAATGTCCGTCATATTGAAATATTTCATGCTACAAAAATATTGGTGACCAGTGTTATCAATGCTAATCCTTATATGTTTCTTGACTCCTTGTCTTTGTCGTTTCCGAAGTGTAATCATGTAATCACTTGTTTCATTTTGTTGCTTTCGATTCTCTTAAATTATAGCTCACCACACATAATTTTATCTTGCTATGTAAATATAGCTAGACTTAAAGAGTTTGCTGTAAGCTCAATTAAATATTGGGAAAATATATTTTGATTTCATAAAATAATTTCATCTTCATTAATTGTTGCGATGTATTATCCAAAAAAGAATATGCAAGATTTTCAATTGTACTAGGCTAGAAATAAAACAATATAGTTGCAGCCTCGGTGCGCTTTGCTGCGTCCTCGTTCACACCGACTATTTTGAACCAGTGGAAATTGACGTAAACGAGCTTACGGCATTCTATGCAGCGAGGCGGGTGGAGCCTGCTACACATGGCCAGGAAATCACCCCAACTGACCCCTGGCAGCAGCGTTGGCAAAGCTCAACAAAGAGGCGATGGACGTTCGAGCTAATCCCTAGTATCAGTATGTGGACTTCTAGGAAGCATGTTACTCTGAACTACCATCTGACGCAGTTTCTCACAGGACATAGATGCTTCTGGGAATATCTGTATAAATTCAAACATATATATGAGCCACATTGCCTGTTTTGTACAAACCAGCGAGAATATGCTCGCCATGTTATCATGGATTGTTCCCGGTTTGTACTCCTCAGAGAGTTAAGGCTGTTTGTTCGGTGAATCGAGCAGGCCGATTTGGTGGAACTTTCGAAAAAAAAAACTTAAAAAGAGCCCAAAGGAAATACGCGAAAAAAAAGAAATAAAAACAAAAAATCGGCAGAACAGATTGTTGTATTTGTATATGACTGCCATGCGAGCTTCCGACTTCATTTATCCACAAAACCAAAATTGAGAGAGAGAGAGGGAGAGTTATATTGTCGTCATAATAGGTGTAAGCGCAGACTATGTAGGTAGTGGCACTTGGCAATACTTTTGTGCGTTTTGGTATGATCTTAAGATCTTCTCGTTCTGGACTCTTCTCGCCGCTTTCAATGGGATGATTGGGATTTGATTTCGAAGTCATAATCATATACCCATGTTTCGTCAATAGTTATGACCCTTGTGAGCAAGTCAGGATCGTTGTTGACGTCATTTAGCAGCTGCTTGGCGATGCTCATTCGACGGTTCTTTTGGTCAAAAGTTAGCAATTTCGGAACTAACTTTGCTGCCATACTTTTCAGACCCAAATCATTCGAAAAAGTTGTATGACTTGAGCCAATCGATATGCCAACATCCTCAAAAACAGTGATTCAACGATTCTCAATAACAATTATCATCACTGCTTCAACGTTTTCGTCGCTTGTTGACGTTCTGGCACGTCCAGAATGGTCCTCGTCATCGACATTTCTTCGGCCTTCAGCTTCTAATGCAAATTCTGTGATCCATTTTTTTAAGATTGCCGAAAATCGCCAAAATTAAAAAAATACGTGACACCTTTATGTCTGTCAACAAGTGTTAGGGACATGTGTACCAACATAACCAAAAAAAAAAAAAAAAAAAAAAAAGTATAATATAAACTTTTTCTTACTTTTTGAACACGCTACGAATTTTTGTCACAACAAAAAACTCTATCCTCTTTCATTCAACTCTCTCTATCTCTCTCTGTCTATTTCTCTGTCCCTCTCTAATTTATGTATTTTATATTTTTATTTTATTACCTCATTCACACTCAATACATTTTTCTTTTTTGCTCATCTAGTAATATGCTCTGATAACAAAAATTACATGAATCATACATGCTGTGATGATGGAGAAGCAGCGGCACGTTAACAATGAGATGAGGGATTTGCTAGCCTCAGCATTGGGGCTTCACAAAGAAGAGGCTAGCAAGATGTTGCAGCCTGTCCGATTAGAAGTGAGCGTTGCTACGGTCGGAATGCAGATGGAAAGGAAAACACAGAAAAAGCCTATGGCTGGCACAGCTAAGAAGGTTCTACCCTCTGTAAAGGCAGATGCTGGAGGAAACAATCCTGATAATGGCATGTCTACAGAGAAATGCCAAAGGAGAAAGAGTGGCAAGTAGCCACGGACCGGAAAAAACAATTTATGAAACCGGAAACGCAGCGTCCTTCCCCCAAAAATAATGATGGGGCTTCTTCTAAGCCACCACCTAAAATAGTTAAAGTCAGGTCTCGCCGAACACGACCCGAGGCTTTAGTTATTACTAAACGGCCGGAGTTATTCTCTGCTGATATCTTGAAGAAGATAAAAGGGAATCCTGAGTTCCAGAAGGTTGGAGACAACGTTAACAGGATACGCAGAACAACGAAGGGAGAAATCCTTCTCCAGCTTTCCAAGAAAGGTAGTACGTTGACGGAAGCCCTTAAAGACGAAGTTAAGGAAGCCTTGCAGAGTTGTGCAACGGTGAAAGCACTTTCACAGCTAGCAGTTATAGAATGCCGTGATCTGGATGAAGTTACAGAGGCAGAACAACTGAGCGCTGCCATGTTCAAGCAATTCCCTGCATTCAAGCCCAGTAGCGTTGCCATCAAAACAATGAGATCTGCTAGCGATGGGATGAAGACAACAACTATAACCCTACCAGTCAAACAGGCAGAATCTCTGCTTAAGGCGGGTTCTTTGAAGGTGGGTTGGGTCGTTCCCGCCTGACACAACAAATAAGTCCCACATGATGTTTCAAGTGCTTGGAGTATGGTCATATTGCAAGAGTATGCAATAGCAGTGTGGACCGCTTGAAATTATGTCTCAGATGCGGTGTTGTTGGACATATTGCAAAAACATGTCAGGAGAACACCAGGTGTGTTATTTGCGCGGAAGGTAGTAATGCGCATGCTTCTGGGAGGTACAGATGTGAGGTCTATAGGAAGGCCATGCGGGAGCTGAAAGCTGGACATTATTAGGTATTTACAGCTTAACCTAAATAGGTGCAGTGCGGCGATCTTCTCTCCCAAACAACCATTGACATGAAGGCTGACGTACTACTGGTTAGCGAGTTCCACAGGCCTAAGGAGTATTCATTTTCGCAGCTGCTATACATCGCCAAACGTAACTCAGGACGTCTTTGATGACTTCCTTGTTAGGCTGGTCAGAGCTGCGAGGGATAGATCCCTACTAATAATCACCGGTGACTTCAACACATGGGCGGTGGAGTATGGCTGTACCTGTACCAAGAGGCGCGGACGGGCTGTTTTGGAGGAATTTGTATCGCTGAATATGGCCCTACTAAATAGGAACAACTCAACCATGTTTGACATCGGGATAGGCAGTTCAGCAATAGATCTCAACTTCGATTGCCCTTGCTACCAAATGGGAGGTTGCAAATGTCCACACTCATAGTGATCACCTCGCAATACAGTTTTGCATCCCCAATGCTATCCTTAAAAGTGCCATTGCAACCCCATGTCTTCTGCGAGGTGTTCTCAAGTTGCATGAGAGAAGGATAGTTCCCCAAATGTTGGAAGAATCAATGGCTGGTTCTTATCCCGAAAGGAAACCTGCCTGCAGAGCAGCCATCATCTTACAGACGCTTGTGCCTTCTGAGTACAACTGAGAAAGTCTTTGAAAGAGTTATCTGCGCCAGACTGCAGCAGTACATAGAGATGCCAAATGGTTTGTCCACACTGCAATTTGGCTTCAGGCCGAGAAGGGGTACTGTAGGAGCAATCCAGAAGGTCTGCGATATTGCAAAGGAGGCTCTTAATGGAACTAGATGGCTTGGTGGAGAGAAGAAGTACTGCGCTGTTGTCACGCTTGACGTAAAGAGTGCCTTCAACTCTGCTGACTGGAGCTGCATTCTAAATGCACTGAGCACACTGGACATACAGAACTACTTAATCCGGATGGTGGTGTCCTACTTCAGTGAGAGAATGCTGGTTTGCGACACGGAAGAAGGCACTAGGACATTTGACATTACTGGAGGTGTCCCACAAAGTTCGGTACAAGGTCCAATCCTGTGGAATGTCATGTACGATGGCATACTCCGTATTGGTAAACCCAATGATGTGGAGATCGTCGGGTATGCGGATGACATTGCTATTGTAGTGGTGGCAAAAAGTTTGAGTGAGGTCGCATCCAAAGTAAATAGGACTGTTGTTGCGTCGAGGCCGCCTCAGTCTGGCGGAACATAAGATCGAGCTGGTTCTTATGAGCTCCAGGGAAAAAGTGGAAGCACTTTCAGTGGGGATTGGGAGCCATATAATCGAATCGAGGCCTTGTATAAAATCCGTTCTGTGATCTATGTGAAGATGTTGTGGAGGATCCGGAACATCTTGTACATGAGTGCCCCCGTTATGAAGCGGAGCTTGGAAGAATGTATGCGCCGATCGGATCCACTTGCAGCTCGCGGGAGATTGTGAGGCACATGACAACTTCAGTGGACGATTGGACATTTTTCTCTACAGAAATTGCCAATATAATGAGGGGCGCTCGAATGTACGAGCGAACAGTGGCGTTGCTTTAATATAAGGTAACAATCCCTCCCTACGAAGGAATACTTTGGTGGTGACGTAGGGATTAACGGGATTTGAGGCGATAGGGGGTTTTTTAGTCGGTAGGTTAATGGAATCCGACATAACTTATGACTGGGGTCATGAGTATCTTTCGAAGATTTGTACCTCTTTGTTCGCATTACAAAAAAAAAAAAAAAAAAAAAAAATTTTTTTAAAATGTAAATTCTTTACATAATTTTTCTTGGTTTCTAAAAGTTTATTAGTTAATTTATTAAATAATTATTTTTCTTAAAGTAAAAATAACGTAACTCAGTAATTTGAAATAATTAAAATAAGAAAATATAAAAATTTTAGTTCACCACATAGTTTTAAAAAATTGAATCCATAATTCTTTTTTTTTTTAATCTTAACAACCATGATTACATATAATAATTCAGTTTTCATTATGCAATGGGCTGGAGCATTGCTGGCAAATGGCAATAATGTGTTCCAGGCACAGAAACTTTGCGCACTTGATGCATTTGTATTTGGTTTTGTGATTTTTTTTGTAGCCACATTCTTCACAACACCCCTTTATCTTTTTATATTGAGGTTGATTGCTGGTGGGTTATATTTTAAATATTTTTCTAAATCGTATCTTACTGGCTTGTCCAACTTGATACGTGCTGGGCCTTGGTTGTTCTTCTATCATGCCCAGAGTCAGAATTTCCAACAACGCATTTCTTTTCAAATTAGAATTTGGATTGTTGCTTTTGTATATTATAAATGCTGCAGAAAACTACAATACGATTGGCTGTCGCCTCATTGTTCTGGCACAATTGTATCCGGCACATAGCTTAGCCACAGTATCAACACCACCATTGTCATTGTACATGAGGATCATGTCCGATTTGTCAGTTTCGGAATCAATTTTGTTGCAGGTGAACTAATTAGCATAAAATAACTATCGGTATTTATAACGGGCGCAAATAACCATTCAACAACTGCTATTCCGCTACTATCGACGGAGTACGATTAATCCTTCTATTTGCCGACAAACACTTCCACATATACAGAGTAGTATATTTTAGCATCCACTAAAGCAAATATTTTGAGCAATACAAGCTGCATTTTCCTCTGAGAGCCTCCAATTTCTTGTCAACTGTGTAGTACTCCGATGGTATTAAATTCTTTCTGCAATTTTCTACAAAACTGTCAAATAGTTCGCGAATAGCTGCTAGCTTGTCAATTTATGGCATTTCAAGTCTGCTTTCCTTTTTGTCGAATGGAATGTAGCTTAAAAGAAAACGGAACCTTTCTGCGGACATAACACGTTTTTCGCAAACCAGACAGGTACAACAAACCAAATAGGGCTTTTATTTCCATTAATTTAGTTGGTTTTGCAGTTCGGTACTCAGAGTACTCAGGTACTCTGAAGAAAACTTCGCCTGTGAAATGTTATAATTGGTGTAATCGATGATTATATTTGTTATTTTCTCCACAATAAAATATTTCAATATATCAATTCGTTCATTCCATTTCGACATGTTGTCTTTCCAAATATAGTATTTTTCTACTCTTGGATTTTTGGCTTGTGGTTCGTCATCTTTGGAAACCCACTTACTTACCAACTCTTCTTCGGTCTCTGAATCTTCTCATCGTACTTCAACACCATCTACACAGTCATTATTCGCTTCCTCATGACTTCCAACTTCCTCCAATGTTGAATTTTACTTTGCTGTTTTTGGTAATCCATATCTACAAACAAAATCAATTCCTACTCCTTCAAGTAGCTTATTTCAACTAAATTTAAATCTTACCGTAAAAAATTGTGACGAGTTTGCTAGCACCGGTCTCACAGGCCGCAAAGGTAAAAGTGCAAACACAATGAGTAAGAAATTTATCAAATGAACAAGTGCAACAATCAACTCACTTTGGCAGCTGCAAGTGAATTGAACGAACGAAAGGTACACAAGAAACGAAAGCTCAAAGAAAACAACTTTTGCTTGCAGGTGGGTTTGAGCACGTGTACGGCTTGTGAGACCATGTGTTAGCAACGGCAAGCAAACAAAAAAAAAAAAAAAATAAATAAATAACAAAACAAAGTGTTATTAAAATAACGAAAGAGTATGAAACGATCAAAGCAACACCAAATTCATGCAAAAAAAATTAGCTCAGAGAATTATAAGGGGTACTCTGTTATATTCAATACAATACCGTTGAACTTATAATTTTATTCTAAAGCAGGCCCAATCATTCCGGCAACAATGTGGACATTCCCGTCTTTTCCAGCAATGATAGATGTGATTCGACCAGAAAAATTATGTGAAATGACGCCCTTCGAATATGTTCTTCACATTGATATACAATATAGATAGTAGATGAGCTCCACTTAACTCTAACTTGGGCAGCGACTTCTTCTTAAATGGAGCCACACTTAATTTTGCTGTAGATCAATATCAACACTTTCATGGCTGTCAACTTATAAAGAGCAATCATATGCTCAACTCGAAGCGTTGCAGAGCCCATGATATGCGAGATATATCAGACTCTTCACGGTCAGATGCATATACTGTTAGTAATTGCGTTCAAACTTTAAGTTGTAACTCATTATTTGGGTCAGCTCGCCATAAGATGAAGTGGAACTGACGAATCGATGAGTATTTGGCGATACGTCTTGCCGATATCAATTGTAATAGTCATGATACTGTTGCAGAAGCAGATATAACTCTGGCTGCAAGGTAGGACCAACCATTAACAAATTATAATTAGATTGTTTTTAGAAGAATTATTTACAGCTAGTCTGTTCCGGTGTGACCCAACTCGCACGCGATGGTACATCTTCCAATTTCCATAGGAGTTCCGACGTAACCCATAGCGTCCGGGCACCACCCAGCTGATTGTTGTTTTCTGAACAGTAGGTTTTTGTAGTTTAAGCTTGATTTGACAAACGCTTAACATCTCAAAAATGATTCTGCTTCTAGGAGCAAGTAGATGCGACAAGATTAAAAAAATCGTTCATCCAATGGGGTATTGTAGAAATGTTCTAATCAGATATGTCAATAATCGGATCAGGCTTGTATGGTATATACGACGTGATGCAGCATTCTAGCAGGCGCTCATATTAAGCAATGCTCTAATTTGACAGTAGTCGACGTGTAGTGTGTGATGAATGCGTGCAATACTTAAAATCTCAGTGCCTTCTTCATTTCTTTTGGCAACCGTAGTGTTTGTGCAAACTCCTCAGTAACAAAATTTACTTAAGAGCATCAATCAAAGGATGTGCGACTAAGTCAAAAGCGTCCATCTTGATCAAAGGCGCTTGAGTGCGAGTGTGATGTAGCGATTTCATTTGCAATAGGTGACTCGACTGAATTAGGAAACGAAGGTACTAATATTGATTGATATACGCACAAAGTTCAGAAAAGTGGGATGACTGTGACCGCAAGTTCAACATGACGGATTTTTTGTCATATGATGACCTTTCGATATGCATCTGAGACATAAATTCAGTTCCTTGACCTGATTAAACAGTTTCGTAGGTGACAAGGCTCTGAATTCGGTCTTGGGTAGAACAATGCCCACATGATACATTGATGACGACTCTTATTGCTGTTATTACCTTTTCGATGTCGATCTGATTTAATACTTCAACTTCAAGTTGCTCACAATACTGTCCTAAAACTTTCACAAGTTCATGATAAGTTGGTATGTTTTTGATTCATTCCATTTTTATTTCGAGTGAATATCTACCATCCCTATTATCAGATGTTAATCTCCTTCGTGCCGCTGGATCATGTTTGTAGAAAATCGTGGGGCAAATATTTAGGGGCTTTCAAACATAGCTGCTTTGAAGGATATTGCTATGAAAATTAACCCGACTGACCTAGTATCGAGTGGAATAGAGCCGTTGGGCTTAATATACAATGATAGTGTCAAAAACTCCAAAAAATCAGGGAAACAGAGGTTTAACGATTTTGGAGTTACGAAGTGTGTTGCTTTATATACTATTTAATATCCAAACAGCGTTGTTTGCAAGTGAAATCGAGGACTTAAGAGCAGGCATACCATTAAAGGCAGTGAAGGTTCAAAATATATGCTCTTTTTCTTATCAATTATTTTTAAACAAACTTAAATTATAAGTTATAAATTATAAAATAATAACTTAAACAGTAATTTAATTTTTAATATATTGGCGCCCAGCGTTTAAATAACTTGGTGCATAGTGATTAATAAATAAATAACATGATACATACCGATTAAGTAATTTGGTGGAGTTTACTGATCATTGACATAAATTTAAGTCTTAAAAAAGAAATTCCAATGGCTGTTTGTCATCACATAGCCGTAATTATTTAATCTGTTGTTGTTGAGAATAAAGTTAGTGTTTTCTGCATCACTGTGTTTGTACGTAATTTCATATTGTGAGCAGCAATTGCTGATAAGGATGATGACACCTAAGAAAGGAAAGGAATCAGAATTACTTCCCACACGTGGGATTCTACTAAACTCCTTTCAGCGATTTAGGGCATATTTACTGAGAAATTGTGCTTTAATGACGCAGTCGGATTTAGAAGCTCGGTAAGGTCTTGTAGAATCAAGCTTTACGCCATTATGCACTTTGCGAAGTGATATTGAGCGGCACAGCAGTGATAGTGACAATTGCAGTTTTCAACAATCATATATGCTTATTTATTAATGACGAATTACTGTCAACTAAAGGAATGTACAATACTAACAATGTAGCCAAATGCCCTAGCAGCCAGTGCTACATCTTTCTGTTTACTTAATGTTAGCAATAATAATAAATTAAATAAAATAAAAACAATACTAACAATGCCGAAAAAATGTGCAATAATAATATATAAAATTAAGCTTAAAACTTATTAATTTTAAATAATCCAATCTTTCACCCGGTGGGGAAATTTATTTTCATTTATTTGTCGTCAGAGGCATAAAAATGTAGTCGGAACGAGATGCAGTTCAGCTATCGTGCAGAGTTCACTGAATCCCGAAGGCAGCAATCCCCAGAGATATCGTTTGTTGCAACACAGATGGAATTGTTTCTGAACAGCCTCAATTCGTCCTTGATGCTTTTTATATTGCGGTTACCAAATACAATAGCAATACTCAAGAAGATTACGCACGAGAGTAATAAAAAGAATCTTTTTGGGATAGGAGTATTTGAATTCAATAAACCAACATTTAATGCAACCAAAAATACACTTTACCTTGTTAACGATGATGCAGATATGCTAATTAAAACACAGCTTCGAATTAAAAAGAACTCCAAAATTGGTAAATGAGGAGGCACGCTCAAGATGGACGTTGTCAATTGTGTAGGTACACAAATGTGGTTTACACCGATGATATGTCATGGACTTACATTCAGAGCTATTATGGAATAAAAGATTAGTTAAGCAGCAATGAATTTATATCCTCTTGCAGTGTAAGATGAGAAGCGGTATCATTAAAAGAAAGGTAAAGTTTCACATCAGCACATAAAGAATTACGAGAATATGAGATGGAGAGAAGAAGATTATTTATAGTAAGGTTGAAAAGAAGTGAACGTAGATGACTACCTTGGGGAACTTCGGATGTCTCGTAGACAATCTCCCATATAGAATTCGTGAACATCAGCCTTTGGTATCGATTTTTCAAATAATATTCAGTTTACATAAAAGAAGGTCATGATTAATTGGATCAAATGCTTTGAAAAAATCAGTTTAAATGACAGCACCCTGTAGCTTATTAATTAAACCCTAATTAACTACCGAAGTAAATTCGACGAGATTATTGGATGACATAGACATACTTTACACAAAAACCTTGCTGAGATAAAGAAATAACGGATTTGCAGAAGTTCTGTACGTTCGATATGAGGAACTTCTCGAACAACTTGGGAAACTGACAATTTAGATATGCCCTGTGTCAAACATCAGATTTATTACTTTTTTGTGGAGAGCAATAATGAAAGATTCTTTGCATATAGGCGGAAATGACACTACTTGAAGCGATAAGTTGAAAAGCTTCAACAACGTTTTACACAGGGAACTTGTACAACTTATAAGAAGACAACTTGGGACATTATCTGGGGCACGAGAATGAGGAAATTTTAAGGATTGAAGATTATGGAGTAGGATCACGTCGTCTTATACAGGGGTACTGAAATTATTAATTGAATGAACATAGTAAGGCAATGTAGAAAAGGTGAATTGAAAAAACTTTGCAAATAAATCAGACATTCTAAGGTCATCAGCAGCATGCAAATCATACGATGGTAGTTCATTAAGTACCCGTGTTTGAAGACAGAGGACGTTCCTGAGTGAAGTTATTGTTATCGTCGTGTGCTGCCTTCTATCAGACGATGCTGGTAAAAATCAGACTGATTGATAGGTTTGTTTCGATTTGGCAGCCTTCCGAGTCAGACGTGTTTCGTAATTTTCGCTAAGATGGAAAACGAGCAGTTTTGTTCAGTTTCGCTTTTTGTATTTGGATGGGAAAAGATGCAAAGTTGGACTGCAGACTTGGTATTCATGTGGAGCATGAAAGTCGATTTGTTTAACGTGAACACCTATCGGTGAGACTCAATATCACGGTGCCGAGCACAGGATTGGATAACGTCAAGATCCGCAAGTACCAAATTTAAGCCATACTTATTTTGGTCATATGACCCACCCCTTGGTCTGGGGCTGAGACCTATCTAAAACCTCAGCTGCTCTATGAGTCACAGCACCCGGTTGTATAAAGCAACTCCACATCGACCCAGCAAGCCAACTCTACCCGCGATTTGGGTAACAACCACAGCCAGCACGATGCTCTCAAAAGGGGGCGTCTCCGCAAGGTCAGCACGAACAATGCGTGGGGCTTCTGACCACCCGTGGTACCAGAAAAAGCATATGGTCAGACTTCGTACTCGAGGTACTACCAATCCAAACTTCAAAAAGTTCATGGGTTGTTGCTCCATAAGTTGAAAAAAGCTCAATTCGAATAGCATGCAGGTATGTCTCCCACAGATGGCACAGTATATACACTATACACAGTATATACACTATACTCATGGATATAGCTTTCTCCATGAAGAGTGAGGCCTAGTCGTGCCTCTTCCGCCAAAGTGGTAGCATTTTAACTGATACGAGATCATACGAGCTTTGTCCCCACAATCACATAAAACTTTGACGCATAGAAAAAAAAAAAAAAAAACAAAAATGGAATGCTGTGTCGAAGTTTGCGGCTGACGTCTTGAAGAAGCTTCGCAATCTAGAGAGATCCCGCCGAACTCAAGATGTCGGCTAGTGTGTGCAGTACCAGCCTTATGAAGCTTTGCTGATTGGCCG
>JBANCV010001456.1:0-15081 GCA_037040105.1 Amiota albilabris
TGGCAACCCCGGTTTAGAGGAAAGAGTTGGCAATACTAGTGCTCGAGGTTAGAGAAAAGAAAGGAGTCGTGAGAGTGCGTTCGAAGTGAGCAGTTGAGATAGGCGGTTTTAGTGTAAAAAGAAATATAAAAACAGTTAAATCACAAAGCATCGGAATCCTTAAATTAATAAACATTTGTAGACTAATAAACCCTACAGAACATTCGCAATTCTACAATTGATTTCGGTTTTGGAAAGTCGCTGCCTGTCTTCGCTCAGCAAGTGGGGTAAAATCCCGATTTTTGAATGTAAAACCCAGGAAATTAACATCACTTTTACCAAATTGGTATGTGTGTGCTTAAGCGATTTTTTTATTCAAAAACTGTTGACAGATGCTGCAGATACTCCTCGTGGAGCCAAAGTAAACGACTATATCATCGATGTAGCAGCCAGCAAATAAAATTCAGAATGTCTTCAGGTGCCAATGGAATTTGATGATAACTTTGCAGCCATGCAGACGTTGTAGAATGTCGTCATTATGTAGTGTCTTTATTTTCCCTGTTGTGCTACCCATGAACATGGATGTATTCAGCGGCGAACTTTCGGTGGTAGTAGCACAGATGTGAAGCCTGATTTGGGGGTTGTTGCTACTGAGTACGTTATTCCTTCCCGTTGTCAGCAATCTCTTTCTTTACAAGAGACAGGTTCTCTTTGATATCTGGGATATCGCGCTTAAGGCTATCCAAATGATTATCTGACGTAGCTGCTGATTGCCGATTGCAATGGCGTTGCGAAGAGGCATGTGTCGTTGTCATAACGTACAAGCTGGTTTCATTTTCCATTAGCTCGTTAGCCAGTTCTGATTGCTGATTTCATGTGAAACCGAGCGTAGTAGTTGGGACCACGCTGCACATGTAGTGGCAATAGTCAAAGCCAGCAAACATCTTCATTTGGCGTAACAATTGTGATGACTTCTTGTCTCCTAACTCATGCCATTGGTTGATGTAATTATTGATCAGTAGATTGTGGGAATCATTTGATGATGACTGCCTTTAAATATTCGTGCGCCTAGTAGGTGATAATAGCGAGTGCGGTAATGCGGTTGTATTGACATAACGCTCTACCAAATCTGTACATGCTCTTTCCAAAGTGGCGTCACTTTACAGAAGCTAACTGTCTCAACCACCGGTGCAAAATTGTTGTTCAGAGGTGGCGTTGTTGTTGCTTTGTAAAATTTTACTTGAGTCAGGCCCGGCGTCGCTTGCGCTTCATCGTTCATGATCTGTTTTTCTTATTGTAAATCAATTTTTATCTTGTACTATTTATATTTCGGGAATAGCAAATAATAAAAATAAACATTTTTAAACGAAAACGGCTTCTCGGCATCATGAAGTCTTTCACTGGACTTAAAAAACTCATTGCTTCAGACGACGTGCTAGTTCATTACGATGGGAAGTTGCATTTAGTGTAAACATGTGAAATCGGAATAGTCCTCAACCATAAGTCCACAGATGGGTGAGAAAAACATATTGGGTTCTATATATGAACATTCGCCAAACGAGAACGAAATTACGGGCAAATCGAGAGAGAAGCTGTGGCACTCGTTGCAGGAGTTAAAATATAGTTGGATGCTATTTATGGGGACACGTCGCCATCTATGACCACAGTTAGACATTGGTTGAACGAATTTAAAAGTGGGCGAACATTCGTTTTTGATGAGGACGGACCAGGACGCCGGCAGACGTGGTTACCGAGGAAATTATTGAAAAAGTTCACGACATGATTCTCGCTGATCGACAAACGAAAGTGCGCGAAGTAGTATCGCAATTAATAATTTACATGATGTGTTGGCGATGATGATGAAAAATTGTCGGACCGATGGGTGCCGTCTTTGCTCACGCTGGACAACAAGCGAATGTGGCTGTTATCTTCGATGCGAGATCCGAAGGACTTTTTGCGTCGAGTTGTCACAGTTGATGAAACCTGGATTCATCATTACACACTAGAAACTAAGCAACAATCAAAACAATGGATTTCTCCCGGTGAATCTGAACCAAAGAAGGCGAAGACGGTCCCATCGGCCGGTAAGTTCATGGCGACGATTTTTTGGGATGCGAAGGGCGTCATCCTCATGGATTTTTTAGAAAAAGGAAGAACGATCACTGGAGAGTGAGTTATTGGACCTATTTGACAAAAAATTAAAGGAGGCCGCATTTGGCAAAAAAGGTGTTGTTTCATCACGATAACGTACCAGCACATTCGTCTGGTGTTGCCTCCACCAAACTGCATGAATTGCGTTATTAATCGCTGCCGCACCCCCTGTATTCATCCGATCTGGCCCCCTACGAATGTTGTTGTTCCCTAACATGAAGAACTGGAACTGAAATTTACCTCAAACGATGAAGTCATTGCCAAGGCAGAAGCGTATTTTGGAAAATTCGACAAATCCTACTTTTTGGAGGGGTTAAAAAAATGGCAGGAACGTTGAGAGAAGGGTATCTTTCTAATAGGGGAGTATGTTGAAATATTTATTTTGAAAAAAATGGCTTCTTCATTTCTAACACGGGTACTCAATAAACCGTCTTCGTACTCTCCGCTTGAGAAGACAATACTGCTTGTATAATTAGCCAATTTGTAAGTAAATTGAAAGCTTTAAAATGCAATTTTCTCGAAATGTAGGTATAGTATAAGTCGGTATAGTAGCAATTAAAGATCCGCGTCGAACAAAGCACAACCTTAGTCCATTTATGTTCTAAGTGAACTGATTTTATTGAATTCAAAGCACAAAGGATAGACTACCATAAAGACATAAGAAAATATAAATGGTTTTTATGTAAATATGAATATGAACTAAGAAGCTGTTTTGTTATGTATAACTAAATAACAGTTTTGTATAAACTACTTAAGTAGTTTTTTTGTTCTGCTCCAACATCCTGGTCCCGTTGAAAGTATGCGCTATGCTTTCAAGAAACTGGTAATAGTGCTAGTTAATGAATAGGGAGGATATTCCGATAAAGTGCTCAGAAGGCGTCCAACCAGAAAGCGACCTGGTGTTAGTGCCATCATCGTTAGGGTAAGACGAAAGTGGTATCAACGGACGGAAGTTAAGAATTGCTGCAACCTCTGCAGTGACAGTACTTTATTATTGTAGGGTGAGTATATTGTTACGGTGCAACAGTTCCTTGGCACTCTTGACTACTGCATCCAATAATCCTCCAAAGTGGGGTGCTCTAGGCGGAATAACATTAAAGGTGATACATTGATTTGTCGCATAAAAATGATTTAAGTTATTGTCAGAAAAAATAAAGAGATAAAAAATACTCCTAACTCTTTTTACACGAATTTTTTTATGTTGCACGAATAAAAAAAAAAAAATTTAAAGTTGCTTTTTGATGATGAGTCCAGCCCGTAATAAACGTGCACGCTTTTTATCAACTAGCGGTGAATAGTTGCGAAATCGATTTTTATTTATTATTTAAATTTTTATTTTCATATAATGCACCTATTTTCACAGCATAGTTTTATTTTTGGCTTTTTTTTTTTTTGTAATTTTTATTTACCATCTGTCCCAGAAAGGACAATGAGTAAATCTGATTATAACAAGAAAATGAAAGAGGTGGTCGACCGGGTGCTCTCTAAGTATTCTTCGGCTTGAAAACTGATGTCAAGCAGACCTAAAGCAAGCAAGTTGGGGTGATTCTCTAGCCTGATCTCATGAAACTCAATGTACCTAAAAATTTCATCATTAACCAGTGACACACGAAGGTCTCTGTGCAGCATCGAGTTGCGTACATAGAATGAAACTCCAACAACTCTTCTCAGTAACTTCGATTATAAACGTTGAAGTATTTCAAATGGCTAATGCTGTACCCCACAATTGTATGTCCATATTGGTTTAATTATAGTCTTGTGCAAAAGGATTACGCAAACTGAGCTGGGACCCGTAACCTAAAAGCCAGTTAATTTTCCAGCTTTTCAAAACGAGCTGCTTCTTCTTCCTCTTAATGCATACTGAAATTTTTTTGTTTTCTAAATAATATAGATTTAATTTTTTACTTTGTATGCACGGCTTATTGGGAAAATATATAAAGATTTTCAATCTTACACGATTTTTAAAAGTTGTGGAACATATCCCCTAAATTTACCATATGTCGTACGTATATTTTACACGAGAATTTTTTTTGCATGGATTTCTATGGAACGTATCTACCGTGTAAAAAAGAGTTGGGTGTTTAGTTGGTTTTCGTTCATTGGCTCTTGCTCAATTCTGTTCTTTTTTGACTTCTTCCTCATTTTCTGGTTGTCCTTCTGCTGCTGACGGCTTTGCCTTTGATTCTGCGCTGACCGATATCGATACGCGGCCGTACCATACCGATACCGCTCATTTATTGCCAGACCACCATCTTTTTATAACCGGCTATTATCATCTATCTCAGATGATCCTTCGTCATTAGTTTTGACGTATCGCTACAGCTTCATGTTGTTTACGCTGGTGGATGTCAGATGCGGCCTCTTGCAATCGGCAACTTTTTCGACGTCATATCTGCCATTACGTTTCATTTTTTCGACTACATGGCCCAACATACTTGGTAGCCAACTTATGGCCAGCTACAAACTGCGTGTATTTTATCGCGACCAAGCCTCTGATAACATACCCATGACATCCTTTTCGCTTGCTATCATAATTTTGTTTATTCTCCTCTTGCGCCTTCAGAATCCGATTTTTAGCTGACTCTCTCATCTGTTGACGTTCTTCATTCATAGATATACGTATCATCATCTCTTCTTGAAGTAGTTCGGATAGATCGGTTTCATATCCATTTCTCATTTTTACGCCGAACATGATTTCAAACGGCGTAAACTTCGTAGATGCATGTGTGCATTAATTGCTTTTTGACTTGCGCAGTAGCAGTTAGATACTTTTCCCAATACAGCCAAAATAACACGGTTAACTCGTTCGATTTATCCGTTTCCTCTTGGCACATCTGTTGGTGAGTGTATATGATCGATGCAGTTTTCTGTACAGAATTCCTTGAACAGATTCAATGTGAACGCAGCAGCTTTGACGCCAATTATTTACCCAGTCGATCATATATCTCACTACTTCTTGCAGGTCTAATGAATTTTTAACATAGAGCCATGTAAAATTCAAAAACCATCTACAACACGTATTTGTAGCTCTACGATGTTGTGTCTAACGATCCCAAATGGTCGATATGGATCGTACTCAGCGGTATATCTCCCTTGTCAATGCAGTGTAGATAGTCTTCTTTCTTCCCCAACTTTCGATTGTGTATTTCTAAATGCGGAGTAAAATAATTTGCTGAATGTTGTGCATGGTTTTTCTTCCTACCGATCCAGTCTTCTGGGCTGTATGCCCAGCGACCTTTTGTGGAGTTGTCCCAGCGGCTCTGCCACGTCCTGTTGGATGAGCGTCTCATTTGAGTTCTTTGTGCTCTGGCCACCTTACGGACATGAACTGACAGTGTGAAAAGCGCTGATTACTCTGAGTGCACCCAGTCTGTAGACGCTGTCCATCTGTCTCCTATAGGAGACATTGTTCTTTGCTTTTGCCCATATTGGTGCTTTATACAGCATGAGAGACTTGGATAGATACACCAACGATCTTCTAATGGTTATTGCCGTGTTGCCGACTGTTACCGTAGCTCTTTCCACGATTTTCGGTTCAGCCATGCTGCCATGGTTGCCATGGCTGTGTTGCACCATTCAACCGACTCATTAATGTGCTTTCCGACGACCACGAGCGCGATGTCATCCGCAAACCCCAAAATAGTTACCCCGCCTGGGAAGTGCAGTCTAAGAATGCCATCATACGTTACATCCAGAGGAGGGGTCTGAGAACAGACCATTGGGGAACTCCTCCAGTTGCGTGGTATTTTTACTCACCCTCTGCAGAGTCGTCGATGAGAACTCGCTGGCTGAAGTAACTTTGAAGCATTCTCAGCAGGTACTTCGTGACTCCAAAGTCGGGAAGCGCCACTATGATTTTGTCCCATCTTGCAGAGTTGAAGGCTTTCTTTATGTCGAGCATGATCATTAGGCAGTATTCCTTGTCTCTGCCTGCCCATCTCCTGCCCCGGCTCGCAACCTGCGCAATCCTTTAGCTCTGTTTCTCCTCTTAAATGTACTCCAGTCAACTTCAGGCTCCTGTACTTCACCATGTCAGAAGATTTATTAGCTTCTGGGGGTACGGCATCTTTGGGTTTTGCGAGGACCGGGGTATTGCTTCTTCCTAAGGGCTGATGGGTTTCAATTGTCCTTCCCTTTTTTGGTGGTGTTTTCCTCTGCCTATCATTTGCCTCCCTTGCCCTCTTAGGCGTGCCTTTGTCACGCAGAGTGAGTGACACATCCGTCTATATGAGACGCTTCTCTCTGGGTGGCACACAACTCCATTATCATACATTGCAGTGATAATAGAATAACTATTTTGTCACGCAACGCCTGGTTTATGTGCCTCTTTTCTTTATCTCTTACGATCTAGTCGCTAGATCCTCGAGCAGAGTTTTCATTTCCTTTAGCGCTGAACTTAGGCCGGAGCAATTGGTGTTGGTCCGCTTCTTATCTGTTGGTTTCAGGACACTAGGGGGCGACCTTTCCCCTAATTCATTCACTCTATCAACCACTTGAAGCACTTTCCTAGGAGATCTCAAAATTTTGGAGCTCGACTTAAAAGCATCCTCTGCATTGCACCCATTGTTTAACCCGCACACCTCATCTCCTTTTCCATGCTCTTGGGTATTACCAACAATTCTCGATCATTCGTCTGCTTGTAAATAAGCTGGTTTTTAATTTTCAAATTTTCGTACTCATGCTCTTTGAGAATTTGCGCTACTGCTTTCATATGCTCGTCGTTTTGCTGAGCTTTTAACAATTTTGCCTCCACTTCTGTAGTTATGATCATCACTGGAAATTGAATTAAATGCTTCATTCTGTTGCCTGCGCGAAGCTCGATGTTAAAATTGAAATCTTGTAAGAACTTAAGTCACTTCACGATTTCGCGTGGTACGTCTTCGTAGATGTTTGCTTAAACGCTGCGCAATCGGTGATTATGTCAAACGTTATACCCAACAAGAAATGCCGCAACTTCTTTGTAACTAGGTACGTTGCTTTTACCTCAAGTGTGTAGCTATGTAGTTTCTCTTCTTGGACTGATGTCTTCTTACTCCAGAAGTAAACTGTTGCCACTTTCCGTCATATAGTTGTAACAATATAGTTCCGAAACCAGCTTTTGATGTGTGTACGTGCAACTGTGTTTTAGCATTGGGATTAAAGATTTTTAATACTGGTCCTTTAATCAGCCCTGCTTTTAATTTACTAACTGATTGATGTGCTTCTCCAAACAAAAGTTGTTCATCTTTTTTCAACAGTTGTGCCAACGATCTTGCAATTAGGGCGTAATCTTTGACGAATTTGCGGAAGTAGCCCGATATTCCAAGAAACGTTTGTATGCCTCTTTCATTCTTTGGCGTCGGACAATTTTTAACAGCTATCACCTTCTCATGTCTGGCCGAACTTGTCCCCAGAAATTGTATCCTTAAGTAATTGTCATTTTGTCCATTTTATTTTCAAGCCGAAACACAGCTTGATGTAAAACTTTTCGTACGTTTGATAGACAATCTTCAGTGGTTTTTCCAAAGACAACAATATCGTCTACGTATAGCTCCATTACACCCTCGTTTATCAGCTTTTGAAAGATGTAGTTGATTTCTTATTTCTTACTTTCTTTTTCGATCGCAACATGGAACTATTGCACGTTCCATTAATGATAATCGACTTGGGCCTTTGAGAAAAGATATGTTATCAACGTTTTTAGTTGATTAAGACATTCGACCATCATTTGTTCTACTGTTGCTTTATATTTTGCCAAAACGTCTACTTCAACTTAGTAGTGACAACATTATAAACGTTTTTAAAATTTGTTTCTTTAGACTGGGTGGAAATAACATCAGATTCAAGAAATATATAACGTTTCGCATTGAATGTTAAAGTAAATTTACTTATAAATCATATCCCATTACTGCGTCGAACTTCAACTTATCATCGGCAACGACTAACATTGTGTGATCTTTGCATAAACTGCTATAATTACATCAAATGCGCCCTCCACTGGTGTAACAATATCACCTAACCCATACAACTTCACAAAAGTTTTCTTCAGTGTAAGCTGATTGAACATTTGCTTGTATGCACTCTCTTTTATTAGCGAAACGTCTGCCGAAACCGCAATTGGAACAATGCTGCCGCCTAAGTTCGACCTCTATTCCTTCATTTTGCATACTTTTCTCAAAATTTTTACGGTTTGCTGGCTTCGCATAAAGCGGTTATAAAATCCGTCGTCCGACTTCATGGCGCCAACATTGTTTGTTTTTCTGCTGTTCATGCTCTCAATTCCTTCGCAGCACTCTCAATTCATTGAATGTTGTTGCACTTAAGAGAGGATATTTTAACTCATTACGCATCTTTCACCCGTCTACAATATAGCGAATGACTGTGGCATCTTCAAGTTCACCCAGATCAGCTATTTTTCTCATTTGCAGCACGTACTCATGAAAAGTTTCTGAATCGCGTTTCTTTCTTTCTATTAATTGTTAATGCAACTCGGCACTCTTCTCTTAATTACTCAAAGTGAGTAACCGTCACTGTATCCAAAAATAGTTTCGAGTTTGCAACCACTTTATCCTCGAAATTGTCAAGCCACTTTTTATCGGAATAGAATTTCGATTAAAATCAGGCATCATTTTAGAAAAGTATTCAACTGACACATGATTTTTACCTTCACTGTCTTTGTCTAACTTTAGCGACAAAAACTAATTCACGTAGATTATTTTGTACTTGCTCTGACATATCGACTTTCACTGTACCACTTAATGTGTTCTCTTTTTCTGCTGATTTTTGTTCGACTGCCGGATTTTTCACGCTCCCCGCTTTTCTTTGCGCTTGACTTTTTAAGCTACTACGTTTCACTTCAGCTCTTATTGTTCTTGGACTGTTGGGCCCCCAAATGTAAGAAAGTTTATTTCATATTGTAGTTCAAAGGTTATAATAATTATATTTGTATATTTATAACAAAGTTTATTTAGAAAGATTTCGGGTGTATCACCAGGGTATAAACTTTAAAATTTTAACGGATTGCAACTCATTACCAGTGACGCTCAATAGAAAGGATAAAAACCCACAGTATAATCTGGTGGACACTTGAACTACAAAACTTTGACTGTACCTTAGAACACAGAGTAGAATGCAGCATGCTGATGCGCTAAGCAGAAGGACCAATATGTAAACGGTAGACACAAATACTTTTGAAGAAACCCTAATAATATGCTAAGGTAAAGACGAAAAATTGAAACAGTTGATAGAAAGTTTACACAATGCTGAAGACAAGTGTTAAGAGTAGTATGTAGAGAGTCGAATAAAGTTACGCTTTTTTTTTGCGTCCTAGAAGAAATCGAGGAACACGTTTACACAAGTACCATGAGTTAAGTCACATTAGTATGTACAAAATGGCAGAGGCAATATCGAAGAGTTACTGGTTTCCAAACATTAGGGCGAAATCAGGCCAACATATACGAAATTGTCTCAAATGCATAGCGTACTCTGCAAAGCAGAGCAAAGAAGATGGATGTCTCCATAGCATTCCTAAAGGCAACGTGCCGGTTGAGGTGCTCCACATTAATCATTAAGGCGCGGTTGCGTCAGGAAGACCTAAAAAATATATATTTGTAGTAATCGACATTTTAAAACAATCAGGTACAAATTATGTCATAGAAGCGTTAAGACATTATATCAGAGCCTATAGTAGATCGTCATACATTATTTCTGACAGAGTTGCTACATGTCCAGTGATTTCATAGAATTCTAAGACAAAAATAAGATCATATAAATGTTGCAAACGATTCATAGAAGTGCAGGGCAACATTCGAATAAAACTCTCTTCGGGACGTCACAAAAAGGCAAAACGTCAAACAAGTTAAGAGAATGAATTGAGCAAAGAAGAAATGGAAAGAAATTTAGAAGAAATCAGAAAGTAAGCAGAACAACGGCAAATAAAAGACTAATCTTACAATAAAAGATGTACAGACAGCAGAAGACAAAAACCACATTGTACATTGACGGAGATTACCTTGTTGTGGAAAATTTTCATCTCACAGTCAGGCGCATCAAAAAGTTCTACATAACGAGAGATACGTCTTAGAGGATGTGGAAGGTTTTGAACAGTTTAGAATAGCTTACAAAGGAGTGTGGGCCGAGGAAAATATAAAACCGGGGATTAAAAGAAAATTCTGAAAATATATAAGCAAAAAATATATAAATATGTAGTGCCAATAAAATAAAAAACAAAACCAGAAAAAAAAAAAAAATTAATATCAGGCGTTCTTCTCCGCCAATTAGGAGTCCTCGTCAGACAACTAGGGGCTCTTCGCAGCCTGTTTCAAGCCGTTCAGAGGCATCCGCATCCAACGGTATAGCACAGCAATTTCCTCCTTTGGAAATAACGGAACCGACAATAAAAATCACATAAACAATAGCAAGCACCAATGGGAAAACGAGCGATCAAAATTAACACTCTTAGTTAAAGTCACGGAAAGCGTTAAGCTTTCACTCAGACCAGCATCGTCGTGGTCTACTGGATGCGCTACACTTTCGAACAGAACTGGATTAGGCCGCCACATCCGTATTCAACCAAAGCTCACGCAAAGTCCGCAAAAACACAGTATTAATAATAAGATCGCAACTATATTAAAATCGAATGATTTTTTTTTATTCAGCTGCAGAACAGATTTGCAATTCTAGCTACTTGCGACGATTTTGATGCAGTAAAGAAAAACCACAAGTAGTGTGTCTAAGCCACCCCGCATATACTAAAGTAAAAAGAGTTCAAATGACATTAGGTGTTCACTAAGCGAAACTGTTAGGTGATAATAATTTTCATGTTGTCCCTCTTATGAAAGGCAACATTCATGAAATTAGAATCCAAATTTATGAGGAATAAAACTATAGGAAGCTTGTCAATCATTTCAATTTGTAACACAAGCCATACTACACGTATCAACTTAAGTGTAGTTTAGAGCCACTGCGAATTTTACAACAGACTTATAGTAGTTATTAAGGGTATAGAACATTCTATAAATCCATTCGAAATAAAGGTTGGATTGGAATAAGCTGATTTCAAGTCAAAGTTCATTTTTAGCATTATAGATGCTAAATATATAATATATATTATTATAATATATTTCTATTATTTTTTATTCAATAAAAGTTGTTCACGCACGAAGCACTTGATCGCCTGCTTTTTGGAACGCTTAATTCTTAATGGTACACCACCATTTGTTTGCCAGAAGTGTTCGAAGAAATAAGAAAAATCAACCGCTTAAACGAATTAGTCTCCACCACGGCAATGCAAGCTCTCATTCATCGGCTCAAACAAGTGACTTTTTAAACACTCGTCGAATTGATGGGTCATCTGTCCGAGGTCAACGTTTTTCGACGCCTGAAGAAGCGGTTGATGCGTTCAAAACACATGTTTTGGACATACCTCAAAACAAATTAATCGATGACGATTTCAAATTCCACTCTATTGAAAACAAAGATGTTTCACAGCTAAGGGTCGTGAGTGTTATGCATACTCACATAATTTTTTTTCTTTAAGCGCTTTTTGTTAGTCTAACTAAAACTCGGGAATGGCTTGACCATTTTGATTACATTTATTCGGCATTGAATCGAAAGAAAGCTAGCAAATTTTTGTTAGTGCTGGAAAATTTTCGGTTAGGATGTCAATTATCCCACCGAATTTTTAAATTCGCTCGACTTCCCTGGATTACCACGTTAAAATTTGCAATTGAAGGTAGGCTCAGTCATCACCATGTTGCGTAACATCAATCAACCTCGACTATGCAATGAAACAACGAGACTAGCTGTGAAAAAGCTTGTGAACGGCGTCATTGAGGCGACGATTATCAAGGGAAAATACAAAAGAGAGGATATTTTGATTCAGCGCCTCCTGATGGTTTAAACGGTCTTGCAATCCGAGTTCAAACGGTTGCAATTTCCCGTGCGTGTGGCCTTCGAGATCATGATCAGCAAATCACAAGGCCAGTCGTTGGAAGTCAACATCTCTATTTATTTACGTGCCAGAAATTAAACGAAGAATGTGGTTTACCACAAAGTTTTAAATGGAATAGATGTATGGATTTTTAATGTAAATAAAAGATATTAAACCCACTCGAATTACCAGCAAATTGCATTTAATAATTTAACAAAATTATAACCATACACGACATATTTATCTACTTTATAAAAGCATATATTTTGTGGCGTAGCAACGCGTTCGTGGTATTCGAGTTTTTAATAAAAATGATTTTGACATTTCATATCAATTTGAGGAATCTGCCTGGCTTGCCGCTGCGAAATTTACAACTGAAGGTTAGCTCGATTATACAATAATCATGCTTCCAAATCTTAACCAACCAAAACTATTTATTGGAACACGTTTGGTAGTGAAAAACTCATGGGTAATGTGATTCACGCGACGATACTCAGGGGTAAATTCAAAGCTGGGAAGTTTTCATTCCGCGAATTCCAAGGATCCCAATCGATTTGCTATTCGAGTTTAATCCTAACAACAAAACCAAAAATATCGTGTGTCACAAGGAGCTTCAAAGAAGGGAAGGCGGTACAAAGTTCGCAAGGCCTACTAGTTAATAATAAAAATAAAGTACCGCAACCAATGTTCTGCATTGAATTCGAGCCTAATGCTATAAAACTAAAGAAGTGTGTACATCCCATATATAAAATAACTGTAAAAGCCCTGTGCAATGTTCAAATTATCAAGATTCATACTCGAAAATCTGCACTCTGCCAATCGTTTGCATAATATGCGGGACTTAGACGTTACATCTTCATGAAACAAACCTTAACTGAACAATACTATTAAAAAGTCACGTAATTGTGGTGTAAACCAAACTGATAAAATGTCATTCAAACCAAGCATAAGCTGGATATACAAAATTTCCTTTTATCAAATAATATTGGCATTATGCTTATATCTGAAACTCATTTCACAGATAAAAATTGTTTCAGAATTCCAGCATCATAGAAATTTGGCTCGTGGAGGCAGATCAATTTTGACAAAAGGAAGCTGAAAACATTGTTCAGTAGAGGAGGTTATGGAGGAGAATATGTCCAGTCCACTTTAGTACAGCTATAAGAATATTACCACAATATGATTCTTACAACTGTGTACTGCCCACCCTCTCAAGGTATAACCGAACAACAGTTTAAAGGCTTTTTTGCGAAGCTTTGACCGAAGTTTATAGCTACATGTGATTATAAAGCTAAATTGAGTGACACGTTCGAATGTGTGATCATTGATAAGGTAGCTGTTAATATTTCGATATTCGCAATAAAAGGACAGAGACTTACTCTTCTCGCAAATAAGCGTGAGGTACTTTAAGCTGCACCACTGTGACAAGGAATCAAGATCTTGTTGTAGAAAAATTTGTTGGACGTGTTGTGTTACCATAGATAAGCATAACTTTACATCACCAGCGTACATCAGACGTTAGAATGTTTAATGACAGTTGGCACATCGTTAATGAAAATATTGAACAATAACGGACGAAGGTGGCTGCCCTGAGGAACACCAGAAGTAACACGAATAATTTTAGATAAAGCTGTTTTAAAAAAAACTCTTTGGTTTCTGGAAGTTAGATAGGATGTAATCCAGCTAACAAATTTGGGGGAAAACCAAAAGTATTCAACTTCAATGAGGAGTAAGATGTGACAGACACCGTCAAATGGCTTACTAAAATCTGTGTATGTGACATCCATTTGATGTTTTTGAGAAAATCAATTGACCAACGAAGTAAATTCTAATAAGTTGGTTGCAGTCGAACGCCTCTTGGTGAATTTATGTTGTGAGATACTGAACAATGGAAGGACGAAACGCTGCACCTGATCAGTGATAATATGTTCAAATAATTTTGGGATAGAGCAAAGTTTATTATTCCTCGGTAATTTGAAGTATTAGCTCTGCAGGCTGGTGCATGTAAAGCATCTGCGCACCGCTTTAAAACACAACCAGGTACATCATCTGGATCAGGTAAAAACGTAAATTTTAAAGATTTTATATATTGTAATACTGTATTATTATCGATAACTGGCATGTCAAATTTGTTAAATTGAGGGGGTGTGATTTTTCTTTCTACTATCCCTCTCTCTCTTTCGTTGGTAGCAATCGCGACCTCCTCCTACAATTCAGTTCTCTTTTACACTGACAAAACACTTATAATGCGTGGCAGAATTTTATGGTTTTGTGTTTCTCAATGGATGCGCACTTGGCGATTGGTCACGTAACTTCGCAAAAAATCGGAAATCGCAATTGATTTGATACGAGTGAATATTACAGCATTTTCCTACATAAGTAAAATGGAAGTACATAACATTAAAAATTAACACTTTTACAACCCTCAGTAGTGCTGAAATGAGAGATTCTATGGTGTCAAAAAACAACTGATGAAGTGGGACGACTGCAAAAGTCACACAGTATGTTCTCCTGTCTCCCTCTGATGGTTTTTCCTCTAGTCATTTGAGTAGCATTTCAGTTAATGTTCAAAACCAATACTTTATAGACGCAATAAAAATAACAGCGCAAAAGCTGACTTTGTTTTGCATAATAAAATTGTTGGAAAAACCACCGCAAAAGCCTCAATAAAGAGATTACATTTCCACAACAACAACAAGCAGTTTGTGTGTATAAAAATGTATATAAACACGAAAATGTGTTGTGTTCGCTTTTGTTCTAGTTTGTAATCAGGAGGGGGCAGACGGTAAACGTATTTTCGATATTCCGCGTATGTATACAGGAAAAAAATTGTATTCTTCTTACTTCGCAAAAATTCTACACGGTAAAATATGTGCACTGTACATTAACTTTGTGTATGAATTCATGGCTATATACTTTTTTTTTTTTTTTTTTTTTTTTGTTATTCGAACAAGGAGGTAAAATTCTTCTAAAGATACTCATGACCCGTGTCATAAGTTATGTCGGATTCTATTAGCCTACCGACTAAAAATCCCCCTATC
>JBANCV010001457.1:0-15065 GCA_037040105.1 Amiota albilabris
TTGTGTTCTTCTCATCGAGCTGATCAAGAATGTATTTACTTTATGGGGTCTCCGACGTATCCTTCTGTCTGTTACAAACTTCATAACAAACTTATAATACTACACTGGGTGAAAACAATGCGGGTAGGTAAAAAAAAGTTATTCTCATACTCAAAAAATATGGTGTGTCCGCCTTTCATTAGTAGGAGGTAAGAAAACAGATGTTTCACCAGAAGTATAATAAGTGTTTTGGGGTAGATCAAGTGTGTGAGAAATTTTCGCCCTGCCACTTTTACCATTTTTATTTTTTCCTAACCACAACATACTGATGACATACAAATGACGGCATTTCAAAATATGATTTTCTTTTCTTTTTGAAGTGAAACTTCTTTAGCGGCGCAGGGCAAAATTTTAGAGTGAAAAACTAAACCGCACTAGGTAGACACTTCAAATTTTCAGAGAGTGTGCATATGTATTGCCATATCCACAACAACTAATACAATATTTAGGAAATCCACCGTAAAAATCAGAAAATCTTAATAAAGAAATTACAATTACACAACAACAACATACAAGCAACCAGATTGTGTGCTGTACAAAAACAAGCGAATGTACAAAGGAAAGAGAACGAGAAACACACAGAAGCTAGCAGTTGATCTAATTTTTGGGGAAGAGGGGACAGACGTTGACTGGACAGAATATTTTGGATGCAAATGCTGTATTGCTGTATTTGTTTTGAAATGATCTCTCTCACTCTGTCTACTTTTAAGAAGTTACACTTCTATCACGTGTACGTGTGCCAAGCTGATTTATTTTTAATATTTATTCGGTAAGCCTTGGAACTCATAGAGATCACTTTTTTATTTGTTTGATTGCAGAAATAAATATGAAAATTTTATTTTCCACTTCGTTTACAGATGGTGCATTGAAAGACAATCAAGTTCGTTAGCTGAAACTTTGTCTGCTCTGGTCTTGAACATAAAATAGCCTAATATTGATTATTCACATACGCTTTTAAATAATTGAAGAAGTTGATTATGTGCGATTGTCTATACTGTTTTCCGCAGTATTATACTGTTTTTTAGACTTCAAAACTGTGTACTGTTTTTTCCACTGCGTAAGAAACAGTTTTTTTTATTTGTGTCATTTATTTTTAGAAACGTCAATTCAACCAGAAACTTTTTAAATAGTTGTTTTTTTTTTTTTTTCTTGTTCAGAAAAAAATAATAATTAAAAATCATAAAGCATTCACGATTGAAAACATTTTCTCTCCCACACAGAAAGAAAAATTATTTGCATACTCACAAGCATGCTTCACACTCATAGATACACGAGGTTTGTTAAAAAAAGGTTCGATCTTGAATATCAACAAATCGAAAAACATACCAAAACTCGTCTGAGTTTTAATCTGTAAAATAAAATAAAAAATGCAGACCGGTTGATATTGTCATATCGAATTACAGAAAAATAATATTTCACCTTACTTTTTGAACAAAAAAATGAAAAATATGCCCAGTCTCTAATTAGCTTTCTTCGGTAATTTTCATTCCATTAAGTGAATATTGTGAATAATATTATTTTCATAGAATCGATTTACTGCTTTTTAAAAATTTTAGTTCAAATGCAATGTATTTCCTCAAAAAAAAAAAAAACGTAACGCCCTACAATATATGTTTCTAGATATTTGGGTCGCGCTTTTGGCATTGCCATCAAAGAACCACGATCTTATGGACATATTTTAAAGCACAGCGATTGCATTAATCGACACGAGCCTTTTTTTGCGCGGTTGTCAAATTCTGCGGTATCCAACGCGAACAAATCTTTTTGACGGCACAACAACCGATTTTGGACGACCTTCACGAAATTCGTCCTGGAGAAAAGTACGACCACGATTGAATTCAGAAAATCAGCGAAACACGTTGGCCCTGGATGGTGCTTCATCTCGAAAAGTCGAGTTGATCGGCACACTCTTGTTGAGTTAATCCACGTCGAAAATCATAAAAAATCGTTGCAGGAACATTTTCACGATTTAATTCCATTTTTTACCCGAAACGAATTTTTCAAGTCACTGTAAACAATGCAAATAGCACTCATATGATTAAAAGTTCTGGATACATTAATCATTAAAAACGACAAGTTTTACGATACCAATGTCAGATTTGACATATCAACATTGGTGTTGCCATATCTCAAGACTTAAGTAGCAACCTACGTAATTTCTCACTTCCACCTGACGTTAAGTAAATTCAATCAAAATAAAACCACCTTTCCTGAAGTTCTGAATTTAAGTGTATGACAATAATAGCATTCCTGATCCATACTTTTAATAATATCTGCACTTGTTATCCTATTTGTTTCTGCATGTTGTTCTTGTTTCTGATGTGCATTGTTATTAATATTTTACATGAATTAATTATACTCTTCACGTAGTGAACAGTATTATAAGTTTGTCATTAAGTTTGTAATGCACAGAAGGAGACATTGGAAACCCCATAATGTATATATATATTCTTGATCAGAGTAACGAGACGTGATCTAGCCATGTCCTCTCCCTCTCTCTGTCTATATGTACACAAACTAGTCCCTCAGTTTTTGAGCTAGAGAGCTGAAATTTTGTACGAAGTCTTTCACCAAAAGAAGTACATTTGTCGGAATCAGCCGAATCGAATCACTAGCGTGGATACTTTCCATACGAATTCCACTTTCAAGTTCATGTTCTTATTAGAAAAACATTTTTGTTTTTTGTCTTGAAATTTGGACACTATAGGGTTCTAATCCATATTTAGCAATCGTGTAAATTTCAAGACCTTCAAAATACTAGATTTAGAGACCTACAATTGCAACAAGAAATTAAAGAATGAAGCTAAAAATATATACAATATTCAACAAAAAGCAACCATTAAACTACCTCTGTTCTGAATCGACACATAAACATTTATAATGTATTTACATTACTTCACACCAAAGTCAATCCAATCCAATATGAGGACCGCAACAATAAGATGAGGCTGGTGCATTGTTCTAAATACCAAAAATATGGGCACATCCGAAACAACTGCATCAAAGTTCCATTATGTGTTAAATGTGCGGGGAAACATAAAACAATCGACAAGTGAATGAACGCAACAAACCAAATAAAATGTGCTCTCTTTGGTGGAGCCCATACAGCCAACTATAGAAGGGCTCTGCAAAAGTATAAAACACTCAAAATCCATCGATTTCCTGCTGATACCACAAAAAATCAGTAAATGCCTGTAACCTCCAACAAAATGTGAGAGTGGCGTAACTATTCGCAAAGCTTCGTCCTCGCAGTCGACCAATCAATCCCAATCAATCGACCAGCCCAAAAAGTAACTTCTACTGATAATCCGAATTCAGACAGAAGTACCTCCCAACAAAACACAGTATGTAGGTTCACCAGTGCTTATGTGCCTTCCATTTACTTTTTGTATTGCACTTAGTGCGTTTTTGCCCTTCCTGTTACTGATTTTAGAGCCCCAGTTTGTGTGCATTGAAGTCTCCACTACATAAGAATCTGGCTCCATTGTTGTAAAATAGTCAATGTACTCCTCATATGTTATTTTATGTTTTGGCGGGTAGTTGTATGTTAGTCGATTGGATATAGTCTTTTTTGAAGAGAGCATTCTCTCTCAAGAAATTTTATATTCTTTTTAAGAATTATTGCTGATAATGCATGTCCTTTTCTATCTGGGTGGTTGGTCGTTGTTGCTGAATAGTTTGGTATATTTTTATCTTTAAATTGTATAAGTTCCAATAAGTGGTTGAATAAACCATTTGCATTCCAAATTACCATATATAATCTAGTTTCGATTTTGCTTACTTATCGTTGCTACCAGTATATTAATTGTATTCATCATATTTGAAATCTATTGGATTATTTGATTAACCATTTCCTTTAGTTCATATAAGTCTGCATTGATGTCTCTGAACTTATGTTTATCATGATTAAATATAACAGTCTCGATATTGTTATTTCTGTTTTTTGGCTCTACCATAGGATAGATTTGCGTTAGTAACGTAGAATTTCCTCAGGCTAGCTTAAGCCCGCTCTATCGAGGTTTTTATTAGTTGGAATATCCAGTACCTGATTTTGCATAGATTTGCGCACAGCAGGAAATCGTTTTATTTTAAGCGCCTTGTATATTTTGCACACTGTGTGATTGCGAGAACATAGGGCACATTTTACTTGATTGTCTTCATTTGTTAGTTCACAATCAATAGTTTTGTGGCTTCCTGCACACTTAACGCAAATAGGATCTCTTGAACAAAAATTATTAGTGTCACCGTATTTTTGACAGTTCATTGGGCAATAGATCTTTTGAGGGGGGTGGCTCAGAAGAAGTTGAGTATGGAGGGGCGTTTTGACGTTGTATATGATCAATGAACCAAAGTGGTAATGATTTTTTTTGTATGTTTTTGTTAATGTTATAGATATTTTTGGCTTCATGTCCTAGTTCTTTCAATTCATTCTTAATGTCTTCTGGGTAATGGAATGAGTGAAGATCTCTTAGTACTACATTGAAGTTTTTATCTTCTTTTGCTTTGTATGTATAGTACTTACAGTTTTTCTCACTGAGCATTTTTATATCTACTGAGTATTGCTGAGGTTCGCTTATTTGAATTCGGTCATCATTGTTATGAAGAACTTTAAGTATAAAGTTTTTTGCAATGGATTTATCAATTGCGTTG
The DNA here is from genome assembly GCA_037040105.1 of Amiota albilabris. Taxonomy (NCBI): domain Eukaryota; kingdom Metazoa; phylum Arthropoda; class Insecta; order Diptera; family Drosophilidae; genus Amiota; species Amiota albilabris. Next base: position 4,690 of record JBANCV010001457.1, read on the forward strand.
GTTTTCAATTGCTTGAACATAAACTGGGGGTGGCTTATTTATTTTCAGTGTTGTTGGTTTAGTATGTTCATATTCGTTGTTATTTATTCTTTTGTTGCTTGGTTGATTTGCATTGGCCGAGTTTCCCGTTACACTGTCAGTTTCAATGTTTTCGTTATCTTCATCTAACAGTTGGAATCTGTTTGTTGCTGTTGTTGGGTTGCTCAACCAGCAATTTTGTAGAGTTGTTTGTGTTGAGTTTGAGATTTTGTTTGTGGTTTGTTTTTCTGTTTTTTATTGCTGATTGGATGTTCAGCTATTTTTTCTGGCGTTTCTTTACCTCTTTTATTTTTTGTAATAATGCTGAGGTTTGATGTAATAATTGTAAAATTTCATGATGTTGTGATCGGTGTTGTACCTGGGTAAGGTTCTGTTATAGTTGTTATTGCTGGTGATGGGATCGATGCAGTTGTAGGTGCTTTAGCATTTGACAATGTAATTGAACCTGTTAGTTGAAGTATTGGGTTTGTTGTTGCCACTGCTGATGTTATTGGTACAAAATTTGAAAAGACCGTGGTTGTTGTTGTAGTGGCAGCTGACGCTACTGAAGTTATATTCAGTCTTTGCGTAGTGTTTGTTTGTGTTGACGTTGATGTCAGTGGTGCAGTGGTGGTAGGAGTCCTGCATTGCACGCTCCAAGCGTGTGGGGCTCCCGCTGTGGGGACTGTTGGAAAGCAAGATCTTGATCTCTCCGTATTTGATGCAGTTGATAGTTGAGTTGAAGCACTTGTTTTTGTTGTTGCTCGAAATGTGAAGTAGACCACATTGGCTTGCCTTCGCTCAGTATTCGGCATGATTCACTTTCACTTAGTTTTTTTTTTCTCTTTTTCTAACTTTATATATTTAGATTTGTAATTAGAGACACTTTCTCATTTACTGAAATAATGAAAAAAGCTTTCGTTACCATAGGCAGCACATTTGTCGGAATCAGCTGAATCGGGTCACTAGGCGGGGTACCTCCTATACAAACTCCTACTCAAATTCATGTTCTAATTAGAAAAACTTTATTGTTTTTTGTGCTATCCAACTGAAATTTGGACACTGGAAGTATACGAGGCGAATTTTTATTATCTACAGTCAACCACTCATATTATTAAGGACTCGCCTCAAGATTTTATTTTAGTGTGATCAATGCTCTATATTGGTCAGAAGAGTGGTGTGATGAATGGTATCTGGTACCTACATAATTATTTTTGAGCTTTTATTGCATTATTATTATGTTACAAATATGCAAAATTGGCATTTTTGCTATACCCTATTTTTTGTACGCACACAATACATAAATCATGCGTGGCTGGCGGAAAGAACCATTTTGGCACCGAAAAATGTGCACGTAGACGGTTTAAACTTTAAGGTATAACAGTTCAGTTGTTCCCAGGCAACTTTGTATGTACGTAGCATGTTCTCGCGTGGGCAAATTATCTATTCATCATTCTTTGTTACATTTTATTATTTTAACGATTAAAAATATTTTACTTTTTTCACTCTCTTCATTATTTTGCGATACAGGACATATCCAGTTGATCTTCACCAAAGAAAAAAAATTTGGTGTACGTATATATATACAATACGTATATATTATACAATATATATATAACAGTTGTAAAGAGTATCTAAGCTTTGGTGAAACCAAAATTTTTGAATTTTTCTTGAATTTCACTACATTTAAATTAATATTGCATTTATTTTTCTATTTTTTAACATAATAAAATATTAAAATTGTATGATTTATAAGTATCTAAAACGCTAAAACGTGTTATATCAACGAAATAATAAGACATATCAAACTAAAAAATAGCATATGATGGATGTATCTTCTACATGTATTGTATACACTTAAATTAGTTTATGTAATGAACTTTCAACAACGCACGTAGGTTATAGGCTTCAATCTTTGCTTAAAAAAAAAGATATAGAGAAAAGAATACAACACAAAATGTACTAAAAATCGACGTTTTATCTCGTTCTTACTTTTCTGATATATGTTAGGATTTATATGTGTTATCTGTTTATAATGCATCAAAATAAACTTCGTGCTTTATAACATAATAAAACGTATTTAAAACGCTACAACGTGTTATATCAAAGAAATACTCAAAAGCCAATTACACACGAAAATATATCAAAACTTCAAAAATAAATAAATAAATGAAGTTCATTTCTTTTGCCCTTGTACAATATTTGCTAGGTTTATCTTTTTTATACCTATCCCATATAATGTGATTGTTAGTTACTTTACCTTTGTCACAAATTGCGCTACCAGTGCTAGCCAATCGTATTATGTCCAAACCTGAAAAAACAGTCGTAGGAGTAATTTAATGTCAATTCAACTCATACGTTGGGAATCTTATTATTTCAAAAAGATATATTTATATATTGGGGAACCTTAAGACTTATTGTATCGTAAAAGCCAGGTTCTTATTATGTAGCCCTCGTATTATCATTATTGTGACATTTGCACTACAACAGGATACGATCAAACCAAATCATTCCGTTATGCCGTTCTTATGGAAACTAATCCTTCAGGATGTACTCTATTGAACTAAAATTTGGGACAGATGGTCGTATTCAATAATAAGTGGCAATTGAAGTTCCTATTTTATTGAAAGATATGGTACAAATGGACAACCCTGTAAACTCAATTTTAAACTCTATAACATCCAAAGCTTCTTAAGTTAATTAAAGGTAAAACAGAAATGGAAATTGAAAAGAATAAGATGATCTTACAATTATTTGATTTGTTTTGTACTTGCTGTTTGCAAGTATAAGTGATAGTCGAAAAAATTTTACTTAACTTACAAAAATATATACATGCAGTGAAAGACTAAATTCTAAATACACCTGCAGATTTTCGTATTTTCTATATAATACCTATTAAATGAAAAAAGTAATGATGCCGTTATCTTCTAGATCTATATTTATTCATAAAATAAAAAAAATTCAATAACTTAATTTGTTTTATACAAAAATTAATAGAAAAATAACAAAAAGCAATTGGACAGAAGTCTACATACAGCCTATATGATTAAAGAAAACCTTTTTCATTTGTCTTATTTTCAATAACTACAAAACTTTTAATATTTTGTAGGTCCACCAACACTCTCTATTACTGCTTTCGGGCGTCGTGGCATTGATGACGCCAAAGTAGATACCTCTTCTAGGAATATTTGCTCCCATGCGTTTGCCAGTGCTTGTTTCAATGATTGAGTATTAGTAATTGGGTGTTGCCTTATTTTCCGGTCTAACAGCTCTCAAACATGTTCGATCGGGTTCAAGTCTGGACTTTGTGTGGGGGGTATTGAGCTGTCTGGGTGCATAATACAATAGCCATTCCTTTACAATCATAGCAGTATGCTTGGGATCATTGTCTTGTTGGAATATTCAACCATTCCCAAGACCCAAGCATTCAACAGATGGCTTCAGCAGTTGTTCTAAAATGCTTTTTACGGGGTGTCCTGCTGAAAAGTTCGTTTATGTTTAGAGCTCTTTTGACGGTTCTTGGGTCCACATTGTTTCCGGATATATTAGCGATGTGATTGGCCAATTTTGGATTACGGTCAACTTCTTCCAAAATGGAATTTACTTTCCTCTTAGACAGCTTCTTTGGGCGGCGTGATCGCGGTTTGCTTTCGTATGAATCGGTCTCTTAATAGTTTTGAATAATCGTCTGCACTGTTGCCCTGCTTATATTTACAATTTTTGCGATATCACCATATGATTTATTTTCTTTTCATTGTTTAACAATTAATTCTCTTATGTCAGAAGATATTTCTTTACTTGATCCCATTTAATCATTTACCCAAACTAATATAACACAAACTAAAATCTCAAATTTCATAACTGCTATGATAAGCCAACGAAAAAATATGGAATAACGGGACTTTTCAGCATTTGCCTTGTCTTCTAAAATCATATATACTGTATGTAGACTTTTGTCCAATTGCTTTTTGTTGTTTTTCTATTTTTTTTTTTATAAAACAATTTAAGTTATTGAATTTTTATTATTTTATGAATAAATATAGATCTAGAAGAAAACTGCATCATTACTTTTTTCATTTAAGAGGTATTATATAGAAAATACGCACATCTGCAGGTGTACGTAGACTTTAGTCTTTCACTGTATATGTAAGAATACTTGTATCAAGAAAATGCGTTTGACCAAAGTCTACAAAAAAAGTTTTTGAGGTGAAACATCTTTGGTTTCGGTAGGGTGAATTTGAAGTTGATGTAATCGCTTATTTTGGTTAACGGCTTCCCTTGCGATCTTTTGATTAAGCAGGATGAGCTGCTTTAAGTAATCGGATGGGGGTTATCGGCTGCTGACAACTTGAGTTTTGTACAAAAAAATTTTTTTTTATTCATTATAAAAAAAAAATTGGTATTATTTTAGTACTTGAAAAAAAATTGATAATGTTTTTATATTATTAATAATGGAACATTTATTAACCAATTAATGTCAGCATCATGATCCAAATTATCGTGAGTGTTATGCACACTCACATATTTTTTTAAATATATATTTCTTTTCATGTCCTCTATTATTATGCTCTTTTCCATACATACGCATATGTTGCAAGGGATAAGTTGAGTACAATTAACGGTATAGATATCAACAAAAACCAGAAAGAAGGGCATCTTCGATTATGCCGAAGCTGTAATACTCTTCACGTATCCCCTTGAAAACGCGTTGGTCAACGCTTCTGTGATTGAGCCCAAAAATATTATATTATTGATTTGACTTATGTTTACGTTAGAATCAGTATACATTCAGCGTTTCAACATTGTGACCGCAATATTTCTATGAAAGCTATGCGGTCCAGTAGTCCTAGGATCTTAAAATTAATATGGTTGATGAATATAGATCAGACATTTATAGTATCCAATTTTATTTCGATAACATAATAAACAAATAATTTTTACAAATAGGAACATGAATTTGAATTTACAATTGTATGGGTGCTGTATGATCCAGTAATCCTATGATCTGAAAATGTACTCAATATTTCGTTGATTTAAAAAAAAAAATTGTTTTTCTAATAATAGCATGAATTTGAATTTGAATTTGTATGGGAGCTATATGATCTAGTAATCTTAGGAACGAATGCACAAATTTCGATAGCTTAAAAAAAAAAATTTTCAGTCAAGTGTGAGTCAGACACATGAAGGGTTTCTTACCATCGTGAAAAGTATGAAGATATTTTTTTTTATACAATATTTCAACCACATTTAGTTTTTTATTTGGTTTATTAAACTTTATAAATTTTGGCCGAAAATAAGATTTGTAGTATTGTCAATTGTTTATTGTTGTTGCGATACTTTATCGGGTCTTCGATCTCTCATTCTGTCTGTTACAAACTTTTCCACAAACTTATAATACTATTCACTGCGTGAAGTGTATAAAAAGTGTCGTTTTGAGTCTGACTTGGTATCTGAAAATGGGAAAAGATCGAAAAGACGCAAAAATATGCAGATAATTGTTTAACTTAACATAGGCAATGGATCTTGCTAACAAACAAAACAAACACCTGAAAGCATCCAAATTTTATTCCACGTAAAAAAAACTAAAATTCTATAAAAATAATCATAGTTTTATGTAATAAATTTAAAGAAAATATGAGATGTAATCAATAGTCAATACTTGGCCAAGGAACATTCACGTTAGTTGTTTTTTATTTTTTTATCTTTTGTATGATTGAATGAACTGCTTCGATCTTGAACTTGTTTTGTAAGAACCGATTTCTATTTTACATACAAATATTTACATAAGGTGCAAATGATAACAATGAAGAGTGCTTCCAGCTCATCTTTGAACAAAGCAGACATAATGAACCAGTCATTGCTATACAACAGGATCGAAACATATAAGAAGAATTGACTGTACCTTCATTGGTTGAAATTGAAGCAGATCCAAGTTCTCAAGGTGTAGCTGGTTTTGGTGATATTGAACTTTCTCGTTTACGCGGAACAGAATTTCTTTATTATTCCAACGGAAATGATAGCGCTAGATGGAATAAAAATTCAACATGTAATCAACGTTTTTGTGCGTATAATTTTATACTTGTATAATTCGATCTATTGGTGGGCCAACCATTTCTTCGTCTGTGCCAAATAAGGTGTTCAAAAAACTAAATAAGTAGTAACTAAAAAAGTGGCCACTGCTATTGTGAGGCTGATTAAAAAGAAAGCCATAGGAGTTTTAAATAACTACAATGAAAATACCCAACAAAATCGCGAAAAATTTGCTCAGCGTTACAGAAACTGCATTTCACGTATATCTTGGTATTTTGATTGCTTCTGAAGTTTCAGCCAATAACTTCCAAGCCATTACCGAACGAAGAAATGAAAAAAGAATTATCGATCTTCAGAGCAACTTTCTCACAGCTTCGATTTATTGCCATTAGCCGCCGCTTCATAGGGAAATACTCGTCGGGCTCGGCTACAAACTGGCAAAGCTGCTGCTTTAAGTGATTTGTGGCTAATGCTAAATTCATACATTGAAAGTTCATACAAACCAAATAGAGTACAGTTGATGAACAATTATTCCCGTAACTTGGCAGGACCAGATATACATAGTTTATGCTTAATAAACCAGCGAAGTATGGTTTGAAAGCCTACTGGGCTTGTGATTCACAATCACACTAACCATTGAAAGATATATTGTACACAGGAAAAAACCTTGATGACGTGTGGTACATGACCAGCAATGTGAAAGAATAAGGAATATTATATTCCATTGCCACACATGTGTGAAGTATGCCTTCAGCATTTCCAATTAATGCATCAATGCAATGCTTATTATTCGGTTCTTGATGAGCAAAAAAAGTAAAATTAAGTTATATCGATTTTAGTGTTCCATCCGTTCATCCGAATCCGGCTGTACTCATGAAACGTAATAGATAAAGTTGAAATTTCCACAAAATATGTATTTCTATTCTCATATCCACGACAAATAATAAAATAAAAATAAAGTACAAAATCAAGCGGATCCCCATACAACAAATGTGTTTTTAGTATGATACCCTAAAAGTATGCAATATTGTATTGTTTTGCAAATTTATCACTTGCGCCATGTGTGTGTGACTTGATCATTTATTCCAATATTGAAACAAAGGTGCGCTGTGTTCTTTAATGGTCATCTTTTCATATTCAAATGGAGTAAATACAAGAATGGTCACTAAAACATCCAGTAAAAAAAATATTCAATATGTACGGAACCCTCTATGTGCGGATCCGACTCGCACTTGGCCCATTTTTTTTTAATTGTTTTTGTTTACGATTTTCTTATAGTTAAAAAATATTTTATTGAATTATATATTGTCCATTCCGATCCAATACCTTTTGCCGTCTTTCTGGCAGTAGCTTGATCCACGCTCATAAAATTTTTGTTCTTTGCTGGCAAAAAATGATCCATTTGGTTTTTGACTTTCTCATTTGAAGTAAAGGTTTTACTGTCTAAAAAGAAACCGGAGACCGGAACAGATAATAATCATAAGGATCCAGATCTGGAGAATATGGTGGGTGTGGTATATTTCATTCAAGATGTAAAAACTTTTGGGGAATTAGGAAACTTGTATGAGATTGCGACGGCTCAAATTCCTTTCCGTAGGAACATGGGGAACCCATAGGTCCAGCTTTAAGGTAATACCTATGAGTTTCAAATGATCATGATGAATGGTCGAATTCAATACATTTAATCTTTCACCGGTTTCACGAGTTGTTATTCCCCGGTTTGCATCAATTAATGCCTTTATTTCATCTTCATCAGCTTTAATTGGCCTTCCAGAACGTGGTGCGTCTTCAACATCAAAATAATCGGATCGAATTTTTGCAAACCAGTTTTGACACTGGCGTGCTGTCAACACAATCACTCCATACACATCGGTTAATTTTTGTCATGTCTTTTTGATAGTAAAAAAGTAAAATATGTCGAAAATGTGCTTTTCAATTTCCATATTTGATGGGCACCAACCAAAAATTGCTGTGTATAATCAATCACGCAGGCCAGATGAGCTTTCAAAATATATGCAGTGAAATGTGACTTAAGAAGAAGTAGATGGCTGTGAAAAAATACAATTAAGTCATCTGTTGCGAAAAAAAAATTACTTTCCAAACAACCCAATACATATAGGATGGATGAACTATTGGTCCCATTTTTGTTTGGTTATTAAATGGACAAAATTTAAATTTTTTCATCGAATTTCGCTTAATTTGATAGATTAATTCTTCCGATTTAGTAAGAAAAATGAATTTATTCAAATGATGACCGCGGCTGGCTAAGAAGTAGGCCATCCTCCTGTTCCTGTAGTCAATTTTGGCAAACTCGGTGCCAATATTCTAATTTAAGTTTTGACTTGTTTAGGGATTATTGGAATAAACATTATCATTTATTCTAAATTTTTTCATTACTGTAGAGTATTGTTCCGTAGAGAAATGATCCATATTCATTCTAACTATTGTCAACAATTTAATGTGCAAAAGTTGATAGCGTCGTTATCGGCAGTTAGTTCAAAGTCGGAAAATTGAATGGTTGTTTACTAAATCGAGGTCACTGGTCTCGAATCTGTCCTCAGTTTTTATATGCTCTAGTTTTTGACATACTTCGTTCATCATTACCTTCTTATGGAGTTCATATTATCACATTGCAGGTCATGTTGTTTATTTTATTGAAAATCTTATTTAAATATTGAGTTAAGATTAACAATTTCATAACAATTTCTAATTATATAATAAAACAAAGAAAAAAAATTTTGGAAGTTGAAAAGAAATCACAACAAAATATAACGGTAATCAGTTTTGTCCTACTTTGTTTTTTAAAAAACTCTTCATAAAGACGGTGAAGGTTTTAAGGTATATTTGTAGACATTTTTCCTGAGATCAGAAAAGCTCAAATCAGGCATATAAGAACGGGACTCGTTTGTTTGAGTAATTCAAATTTTTTTTTGGGTAATAGAAAGCGTGATGAACAGGGTCGATAAAAATATGTTCGGAAAATGCAGTTTTAAGCGCTTAAATATGCACTAAAAGAGTGGTAAATATGCTTACAAATATGCTCGAAAAATACAATTTTTATAATTATTTTTTATGTCAACAGCGAAAAAATGCAATGATCGATTAAATGCTGCTTTATTTTCAAATACAAAAGATCTTCGTTACACGTTTAATAATGTTTTATATGCAGAGAATGACCTTTCAACAGCCACCGACGTTACTCGACAGAATTTAAAATTTGAAATTTTCAAAGGCGTTAAAACGTCAATTTAGTCGTCATTTGCTTTAAAATTGTTAGAAATAATGTTATTTATTTTGCACAAGGACGAGTATCCTTCGTGTTTTTTTAATACCAAATTCATTTTTGAAAAAAACTTCTCATCCTATAGATGTGTTAATCTTTTTTTAACTTCGTCAATGGCATTACCTCCTTCTCATAAAGGTAGTTCCTTGGTTTCAGGTTTTTAAAGCCTGTAGAAATGCAGTCGAAGATAGACTTAATATAAACTAAATCTTATTTTATATTATTGTTTATAAACATTAATTTTTTTCGGCAAATAACGTCTGAGTCGTTATCGGTCAATTTATTGACTAATGAATTTAAATTATAGCAGTAATATTCAGCCGCATCGCTCCATGTACCCCACCCCACCTGGTTATACAAGGTTGTGGTGGTAATTTCAAATCCGGCTTTGAATTGACGGCGGCGAGAAGGTGACTTAAGTGATGGTTTTATTGTATATTTACTTAACACGTTCAAGTTTAGAATATAGCAATAGATAGATTTCGAAATAAGTGTATTTAAATTTGTTTATTCAAGTCGGATAAATTCAGCCACCCCGTGTAGGCCATGCGCGAAGCATGTGCAATGCAACTTCTTCGGATACAATGTCTTCATAGACTTCGTAGTTGTTATCATATACGCCGCATCCATTACCGCAAATAAAACTCTACCATATTGAATACCTTTGAAAAAAAATTTGCATATTTAGCATTTTTGACGGGATATTCCGTTCTGTCCGTCAATGTGTTAAAATAAATATGCATATATAAACAAAACATTACCCTCCGTCCACAAAATATGCAGTGAATCGTTAAGGAATGCTGCCATGGTATGGGCATTACCGGGTTCTACAACGCCAACGTTAAAAAGAAAGACTTCTTTCCATTTTCTTCGCTATCATCCAGAATTCCAAAGACCAAATTAATTAATTAATTGATTAGCGTCAGTTGATTCTTCAATATATTTTATACAAGGTGTGTGTTAAAAGATTCCGAACTTTTCTGGCAGGGCATTTTCTGGTGCCGCCATCTTTGTGTGAGTATATGCGTTTGAAAGATACATTATT
>JBANCV010001459.1:0-15052 GCA_037040105.1 Amiota albilabris
ATTCAAATCTTATATTTTATATTTGTTGTAAGTTAAACAATGTTCTGTGAAATGATGCAAATCTGTGTACTTATAATTTATTTTCTTTTTCTTTTCGAATAGATATCTTTGTTACTATACTATCAGATAGATAGTTCGGTCCATACAATTCAAACATGCATTCGAAAAGGTTCAGCTGGGTGCGCTATTTTGGTTCAATGGGTCAGAAGTTTCGTTAAAAAGGTCTAAGGTCTCCATGTTTTGTTGCAGTAAGTTAATAATAATCTTATTTCGGAATATGGGATATCTTATAAGATTTTATTTTTTAGAATGATTAGTACCATCATTTGACAGTCAAAGTGGCTGACATTTTTGGTGGGCATGTCTTCTATTCAAATCTTATATTTTATATTTGTTGTAAGTTAAACAATGTTCTGTGAAATGATGCAAATCTGTGTACTTATAATTTATTTTCTTTTTCTTTTCGAATAGATATCTTTGTTACTATACTATCAGATTGATAGTTCGCTCCATACAATTCAAACATGCATTCGAAAAGGTTCAGCTGGGTGCGCTATTTTGGTTCAATGGGTCAGAAGTTTCGTTAAAAAGGTCTAAGGTCTCAAAACTCCATGTTTTGTTGCAGTAAGTTAATAATAATCTTATTTCGGAATATGGGATATCTTATAAGATTTTATTTTTTAGAATGATTAGTACCATCATTTGACAGTCAAAGTGGCTGACATTTTTGGTGGGCATGTCTTCAATTCAAATCTTATATTTTATATTTGTTGTAAGTTAAACAATGTTCTGTGAAATGATGCAAATCTGTGTACTTATAATTTATTTTCTTTTTCTTTTCGAATAGATATCTTCGTTACTACACTATCAGAAGGCGTGTAAGGCGGTGTGTATTTAAAATAAGAAATACATAACAAAGCTTTTGAAATTATGTTTAATGGATATGAACTTCGGCTTAAAGTTAATCTGCAGAACTTTAATTATTATTTATTGTCTTTTTGCACCTTCTATGTTGCGGTCAGTGCTAAAAAGTCCACTGGCAGGCGTATGAGGGCATTCGAAGTAGTGTTCTCTTCCCTGTCCACTACTCGTTATACACCGCTGGCATGCTAACAACTAGTGATGATCAATAGTCCACGTAGGTGGACACAAGGCGGCAATTCTATTCAACTTTAAACGAAGCGGCGCAGACAAGAAACATCTTTTAACTACACGGTCACTCTAAGGAAAGATGTCTGTCCGGTGCAATGACATACAACTAAATCATCATTCCAAACCCATATCTCATTCTGATCCTGGACAATCGCAACAATGCCAAACTGCAGACATGCCAGTACAAGGCACTCCGAAGGATTACAGGGGCGCCTTGGTTCGTTTGAAATAGCACGCCGCATAGAGACCTGAAGATGCCGACGATAATAGAGGTGATCAAATTATGCAACAGCCACTATCACATAAAACTTCTTGTATTATACAAACATCCTCTCTTTTCTTATAATTGAAAAAAAAAAAAAAAAATTTGTACTTCATGTTACTGTGATAAACGTTAAAAAAAAATAAAAAAAAAATGTATATAGTTAGGAACCAAAAAAGTTGCGTTTGATCGATCTCTTTCAATTTGGACAAGCAATGTTTAGTATCTGTAGATATTGACTACACTATTTGATGTTTGACGTCTATCATTTTGATATACTAATAGAAAAGTTCGGTGTTCGAAGTTTGTTGAGTATAGAAGAGAAGCAAAAGACATACACACATGGGAAAGTATATAATGTTGTTGAACAATAATAAAAAGCAAACCACATCATCAAGAATTACAACAATAACAAGAACAGAAGAACTAGCAACAAGTAACTTTCACTTTGACATATTCAGCACAAATCTCATTTAAGAACGTGACACAAGACACCAACCAACCAAGCAACAAACAAACAAACACCGAGCACGCACTCAATGCAAAGAAAGCAAAAGGAAAGTAACTTTTCCTGGTAAAAGGTAGAGAAAGTAAAGAACGAAATAAAAGGAAGCAACAAAATAAGGAAAGATACTTACTTAGACAGGCGGCTTTCTTACCTGTCGCCAACAACATCAAAGAAAGCTTTTGCAAAGTTGTGAAGTCAACGCCAAAAGTTCACACCACCATAAGAAGTTCAAATTGTTGTTCTAGTAGCATGCAACACCTGCGCGTGGGTCGGATGTATCAGGGCGTATACGTAATGCAACTATGTGGGCGTCTGAGGGGCGTTTAACTGGGTGTATCACGGTGTATCTGAGTATATCGAAGACTGTATGTGCGTATGTGTGTGTGCATCTATTTGTCTTTTATATAAAATGGTGGCGAAATCAACATTACGAAAAGTATGCTAAATAAAGCAAAGTACAAACAAAGTACCGAAACAAGCAAAACATGTTGAACATGTTGAAGAAATGAAAAGGTGAAAAATGGTTAGAAAAGTAAAACTTTGTTCTGTTGTTAACCACTTTTGCAATGCAATTTTGTAATGAATTAACAATATAAATTCGCAGAGAAATTCAATTTTGCAAGTAGCAGCAGATGTTTGGGGCCCAAAAGAAACCGAGAATGCAAAGTACGTGTAGTGTGATGATATACTTACATACAATAGAACAACATACTACTATTGTTAAAATGGTGATGATGGTGGCTGTGAATCGCATGCAATGCGAAGTTTACTTGTGGATTCCTGCAAGGTAAAATGTGAACATATGTATATGAATGAATAAAATGAAATGAAATGAAACAAAGGAAGAAAGACGTACACAACCGGAAGGAAATGCAAGCGAATACACAAATGAAAGCAAGCGAATGAACGAACGAGCGAAAGTACGTTTGAATGAGTCAAATGAATGTGAGAGCAATGGAATGGATGGACAAGAGAAAATTTTTGGAAGGATGTGTGGAGGAGTCATCGTATAGAATTGAGTTGAGTTGAGTTGAGTTGAGTCAAGTCTCAGGTGGCGCCGCATGCAATGAAATTGGCACAAACGGATGTGCCAGCAACACACAATACATATACACAATAAAGACACAGATACATATACTACTTTTATAAAATATTTAATACGAGTGTTGTTGTGTATTCACAATATTCAATATTTTGAATATTCAAAACAAACTTTCACTTATGAAAGCATCAACGATTATTTCACAAAATATTTCAAAGAACTAGAAATTTTTTGCACCATTCAATACAAACGAAAGCGAGGCGTTTGAGTAATAAAAATCTTTTTCTATTCTACAATAGCATTATACTAGTATAAAAATTTATTATTGTAGTTGGTGTTGGGATTATTGTTTGTGCCAACCTTGCAAGCATTTCTGTCTTAACATGACTAATATGTAAAACTTAAGCATTTGACATAAAGGATTTCTGAAACAGGACAACAATATAAACTTAATAATAAAATGAAAAGAAATGCTTCTAAGAATAGAAATAGAATACAGAATATAGAATACAGAATGGAACAATAATACTTATTCGTAATATTTAATCCGAAAGCAAATGAAAACATAAGCAACATTATTTCTACTCCTGCAACCAGTTAGCAGATGACAGACAACTTACCCTATCCGTCTGCTTTCCTTTTGATTATCATGCTTTCATACTTTATAATAATCGTACTACTTGCTACTCTGTGAGTTATCACTTGCTCTTATTCGTTCCACGGTTTGTCCTATGACACTGTGACAATCACTAAATAATGCATTCATTCTATTACATACCCATAAGATATACGAGTAGCAATCTAGTTGTTTCATTCAATGAACAGTGATTAAATAGTTCAGCTAATTTCTTTTACAGTTGTTTGTTTAACAAATCAATCAGAATGGAAAATTCATAGAGTAAACACTAAACGGAATTCCAACCAATTTTCTTATGGAACTGAAAGTGTTTCTGTTGTGTTACAAACATCATAATATAATGCAAATACTTAAAATAAGTATCTACAATATGCTGAAGGAATGATGTGAATTGGGCAATGTTTAAAGGATAAATGTTGCTTCATGTGGCAACATTGCAACATTTTACAAAAACCTTAACCCTTTGATCATAAATGGGGCTAAATGAGAGGAGTATAAAAAGGAATGTTTTGTTATCTCTTTACCAAGAAAAAACACCATATTTCAAGTAAAGAATCAGAGAGAGTTATTATGAGAAAGGAATGAATGATTTATGTCATTATTCAAATATTATATTGGATATTCCTGGCATTGGACAAAATAAACAAAGTTTTCAATTTTGTAACTATTTATAGAGGTCTTTCAAATAAATGACTTGTTGCCATTGACCAAAATAAATACCAATCGAAAGCATCTATAAGCCTCCGCATGGGGTGGGTGACAAGTCGCACCATAGTAAATATTATTTTAATGTGATACATAATGCTTTACTTGATATGATTAATAAATTTAACAATTAATAATACAAAAAGTATAATACTTTTTTTTTTTTTGTTATGTTGAAATCTATATACATATGTGTATATAAAATTGTAATTGTCGTTTTTCTGTCTGGGCACGCTAATCTCAGAAACGGCTTTACCGATTTCAATGCAATTTCACTGGTGTATAGTAGTAAGCTTCCTGTTACATATAGCATTTCTTTCATTCTAATCGGTTCACAAAAAAAAAAAAAAAAAAAAAAAAAAAAATAGAAAACGCGCTTTGAACAATTTGGCTGACACTTTTGTTAAATTTAGTTTAAAAATTTCCAATTAAATTTTGTATGGTAATTAAGGGTTAAAGGAGAAAAGATATATTTAAAACGTGTGACAGTGAAGGATCAGACAAAACAATTTGATCCATGACGATTATAAAACTGTCATTTTCATTTATAGTGTTCCTTTGTTGAATTTATTCATTTTACTTTAGAATCGGGGACAGAACATTGCAAAGTACCCTGAAGACAGCATTGGAGGGAGAGTGATAAGTACTATCATATACAAGTGTATTTTCTTTACTTGAGATACAAGCATATTCACACCCATACACAATGACAGATAGACAGAAGGACGGATATACAGACAGACATAAATATCGGATATTATCCTCAAATACAAATGATGGCAATATGTCAACTGACAACATGTTGAAGCAAAACGATACACGATGCCAACACCACACAACAAGAAGGACGTCAGACTACACTACAATAGAAGTTGTATAACATACATAATAGGTATATATACGTACCTATATACCAAACATATTTCTCTTGTTGTTACTAATCATGTTGATGTTGATGATGATAATGATAATGAAACTGAAGGTGATGATAATGATAGTGATAATGATGGTGATGGTGATGGTGATGATAATGATATACATGTATAAACATTTCCACAAAATGTCAACGCTATAAATATACGTGTTATATTTTTATTGTTACATATTGATTATTTCAGATTTTCATAAATCAGAAAAACCTTTTTTTCATTTGAACTGTTTTCATAGCACGCGTTTTTCAAGCGTTTTCATAGCGTTTTCATAGCGTTTCCAAGCGATTTGCAATTAATGACTGAATAGAATAGAATAATCTGCACTACAAAGTATAATAAGTCACACTGAACTCATTCTTCTGTCCATCATGATTTCTATATATCACAGCTTTCATTCAGATTTTGAAAGTATTGTACGTACAATATTTAATGGAGGCAGGTGCAGGTAGGTAAATTGTAGGAGGATGCGTTGAATGTTATAAGACTGTACATTCTACATATATCAGTCTGATTTGAAGCCATGATGATGAGGTGGTGGCAAGGCATGAGGCATGTAACGAAATATGTTTGGTGAGCCACAAAATGCTTTGTCAGGATCAAGTTGACATTTGTCGGCAGACCACATCAACGCACAATGCCATGATGTAACAAACACACAATTTTGATGGAAAACAGCGTTTCTCGTTCGCTCTTAAGTGTAAATTTCATGTTTTTCTTTTTTGTTTTGGTTATTCATTCTTCTTGGTGAGTCAAGCGGAGCCGAGCCGAGCCGAGCCAAGCTGAGCTGAGCTGAGCCGATTTTGAACAGATTGTTACAGAATTTGATTTGTTGGCGTTTTTCGTATTTGTTCCGGTCGAAACGGTACCAAGACCTAAGCAAAACACACTCAGCTACTCAGCCACTCAGCCTCAGCTCAAACCAGTCACTTCATTTCAGTTCAGTTCAGTTCAGTTCACAGCATTGCCATGTGGGCATAAGTATAGCAATCCACAGCGAGCAATCGTTAATCTAATGAAAGATGACAATTTTGGGTCTGGGTCTGGGTCTGGGTCTGCTCTGGTTTGCCATGCTTTGGTGTGGTGCGTGTAGTCTGGCCTGGTCGAGTATGAATTGATGTAGCCAACATGAGTTTGGTATTTAACTTTGGTTTGCGTTGCTGACGCTGGTGATGATGGCAGTGCTGCCCACCACTTTAGCTCATCATTCATCATTCATGTTGTCTGCCCTTATTTTGCTTTTTGCAAATTCTCTCCTTCGCCATAGATTGTAGTATTTTATTTGATAAATACAATTGTAGTTTGTTTAAATCGCTTACATATGTTGGTGGCAAGACAACAATTTTCTTTTTTAGGTACCATTGGCTAATGATATATTAATTATGAGGAAGGAGAATTAAATTCTTCACAGAATAAAATCTTAAATAAATTCTGATAAAAATGGATCAAAATTATAAACTTTGCATGAATTTCTAAACAAACTTCATCTGCCAAAGATTTACACAATACAATTCTTGATATTTGCAACCAACAAACAATGTGAAGATCTGATGAATTCATGCGCCCTGAAGAGTTCAGACAAATTATGCAAAATGTTCTGAATCGAGTTCTATACATCAGAGAGTACAGTGCTATGTACGTAGTGCCTGCATCGGGGATACTAATCAAGGTGCCAGGCCACCACAGGTCACACCAAGTGCATGAACCGAAACATAACTTCATCGTTTGTGCCATTGATATGCTACTAAATACAGAATACAATATGTAGGAAAGGTTATAAAATGTACGATAAGAATTATAATTAGTTACTCTTTAGGTTATGTTCAACTGTGAAAGAAGAGTGACAGAATTGAGTTTAATCGTTAAGCAATAAACCTAACATGTGTGAAAATAATAAAGAAACTAAATTGATCAAAATAAATAAACTGAAATATTAATTTTAAAAATTTTAATATAATTTATTGATTAAAATTAAGAAAATTGAATTGATGAAACTAAATAAAATAAACTATTGAAATTGAAATAGACTTTAACATTTTTAACTGAACAAAAATGTTAGTCATGCGTAGATTAGATCTAGACAGGTCCTGGGCGAGTGAGAAGGATGAGCACTAGTTAAAAAATATTTCCAAGATGCGTTCTCTGAGGTGTGTGACACAAAATTCTGGTCTCCAATATAAAATTTAAATTTTAGAAGAGGAATAAATCTATTCCTGTAAGTCAGCAGGTTCTCACAAGTTCTCCTTCTGTACAAAATACAGCTTTGAATATGTGCACAACTAACATTGCCTTTCATGATCCTTTCCATGTTACATGTATACGAGTAATAAGTTCTTTATATAATAAGTTTTTCTGTGCTTAATATCATCCTTCTTCGCAGCCTTCTGGTTTCGGTAAACTCTGAACTGGATCTCGTAAGTAAGTACATATGTTTATTTATCTATATACTATATGCTAATGTATAGTTTTAAACTTAAACTAAAATTGAGAAACAGCCAGCTTTTAGGGCTTTCGGATGGTTAAAAATGTGGAATGTTTTATTCCTAAGATAGAGTCTCAATTTATATTAATATATTTTAGATTTTACGTGATATGTGCATAGACTTAGATTTATGAAAGGTGGTTAATTTTGGCTGATCTAAGGAAATTGTTGAGCATTATGAGATTATCAGGAGATGGAATAATCTCACATGATAATCTCTGGAAATTGTGATGGAGTGTTGAGTTATAATAAAATGGATAGTGTGAGAATGTTTTCCTGGCTTGAGTACCGATCTTCATGATGATTGGTTTAACGCTGTTGAAGGTGATCTCTATAGGCCCTATTCGTAGCGAGTCACAACAAAGTGGATGGCATAAAAACCTTCACCATGAAGAATATACATATATGTTCCAATTTTCATAGTCATCGGTTAAACGGTGTTCGAGTTTATCAATCTCAAACTTACATGGAAATCCATTTTAAGTATAAGATATCCTTAACCTAAGTAGCTTGTGTTATGTCTGCAGCCCGATTTTAGCAATAATAATAAGTATCCACACTTATTTCATTGGTTTAATAAAAACAATGGTCTATTTATTTATCTTCAGACACTTATAGAGATCTAAATGAATGTAC
This sequence comes from Amiota albilabris, assembly GCA_037040105.1. Classification (NCBI taxonomy): domain Eukaryota; kingdom Metazoa; phylum Arthropoda; class Insecta; order Diptera; family Drosophilidae; genus Amiota; species Amiota albilabris. Next base: position 8,354 of record JBANCV010001459.1, read on the forward strand.
ACAATAGAGTTTTACATCCAATATTACCATATATTTAAGTATGCAAAAATATTGTGACAATGAAATGCATAAGCAACATTTATAAAATTGTATCTGCAACAGTTACTTGATGATAAGAACAACAGTAACAATAACTACAAAGTGTGTTGGCAAGAGTTGCAACAGTAGGAATTAGAGTAAAAATGATGGGGTTTCATCGAATTTTGAAATCTCCTACTGATCAAAGGACAACATTCTTTATTTCAAGGTTGAATATAGTAGTCTAATTTGATTCGATTTCCATTAGATTACATAGTAAAATGCATTGTTCTTCTTTGCATTTATATGGATGTCAGCAAATGACTATAGATGTGTTGCAAACTTTATGTCAATGTGATAAAACATTCCAGAATTTATAGAATGAATGGTATAAAAAACGCAACCCGCTAAGACAATGACAGTTATAGTGAAGCCACTTAATCCTCTAATTTATCCTAATGGCATTAGAGACAGGCAATGGCAATGGCAATGGCAATGGCAATAGCATCATAGCCAGCAACAGCACAAGGATATGCCGAGTATAGAAAATTTTGCCTCATGTGGGAAGTTTGCGTTTAGTATTGAATGCTATTTGGCAGACAACTTTTTTGACATCACTTTTATCGTCTTCATCGTCATCGTCCTCGTTCTCGTCTTTATTGCTTTCCTTCACATTTTAACAAATATTATAAAAAAATATAGACAACTTAGCAGACAAACAAAAAAGAAAAAAGAAAAAAAAAACAAATAAAGGAATAAAGTCATCTGCAAAAAACTAAATCTGAAAAAACAGAAAAGAAAAATTTAAGCGAATTTTAAAATCTTATTGACTTCACAAAAAAATGAAAAATTTACTCAAATACAGTATGATAAACCTTTTGCAAAAACTTCCAAATAGCATGCAAAAGTAATCTTATTGATGTGAATCAAGTCAGGGACATTAGCCTTGATTCTCAGAAAACTTTCATATTTTTCACCTTTTTCAACTTTTGCATTCCGTATTGCGTTGTCATTTCAAATCGATTTGCAAAGTTTCTCTTGAATATCTTAAGAAATGCAAAAGTTTGTCGAACAAACAACTCATTCATAAATACATACTTACCTAAAAGTTTTTATTGCACCAAAATATACTACTTATTTCCTCTTACATACTACAATATCAGATAGCAAGTCTGTTTAGTGCTCAAATACAACATCAGATGAGAATTTCAAACAGATCAGCTGGATAAAATGAATTTCAATATACTTGTATATTCTATATCAAATCAATTTCAAATTTCACAGGCCTGGCACTAAGTCACCCTTGCTTGTGTGGAAAGCTATCTTGCACAGCCACTTGAGAATGCCTACTGTGAGCAAAGAAATTCTGCAAAGCTAGAACCGACATGAACAGAGGCTACTAACTCATTCGAACACTTTGGCGACGGCTCTCACCCATGGCATGAGGCTACGTCGACTAAAGAGGTCCCACCCGAATGACCTTCATTCAAAGCATAAGGATATACTCTTTACTATAAGCGCCCCCGGGTCACTATTCTACGCAATCATAAGAATATTTTATGCTATTTTGCGACAGTTATGAAATATTTAATTTAAATTTCAGTTCAAATTTTATTTCAATTATTTTTTTTAAATTTTCTTTTCAATATTTTATTCAATTTCCAATTTAAATTTAAACCTCAAATTAATTTCTATCTCTATTTCAATTATATTAGAATTCAATTCAATTTCCATTACCCTTTTTCTTTCAATATTTCCATATATATTTACAATTTAAGTTCAACTTTTCGTTTTCATTTCAATTTCTGTTTCAATTCAATTTTTGTTCAAATTATCATTTCAATTGTTTATTTCAATTTCAATTGGTATTGCAATTTTATTTGAATTCAATTCAATTTCCAATACCATTTTTCTTTCAATATGTTCATTTATCTTATTTACAATTTAAGTTCAACTTTTCTTTACAATTTCTATTTCAATTCAATATTTGTTCAAATTATCATTTCAATAGTTTATTTCAATTTCAATCGTTATTGCAAATTTATTTGAATTCAATTCAACTTCCATTGCCTTTTTCCTTTCAATATTTCTATTCATCATATTTACAATTTAAGTTCAACTTTTCGTTTCAATTTCTATTTCAATTCAATTTTTGTTCAAAGCATCAGTTGAATCGCATATTTCAACATCAATCGTTATTGCAATTTTATTTGAATTCAATTCAATTTCCATTACCCTTTTCCTTTCAATATTTTTATTCAACATTTTTACAATTTACGTTCAACTTTTCGTTTCAATTTCTATTTCAATTCAATATTTGTTCAAAATATCATTTCAATTGTTTATTTTAATTTCAATTGGTATTGCAATTTTATTTGAATTCAATTCAATTTCCAATACCATTTTTCTTTCAATATTTTCATTTATCTTATATACAATTTCAGTTCAACTTTTCGTTTCAATTTCTATTTCAATTAAATATTTGTTCAAATAATCATTTCAATTGTTTATTTCAATTTCAATCGTTATTGCAAATTTATTTGAATTCAATTCAATATCCATTGCTCTTTTCCTTTCAATATTTGTATTCATCATATTTACAATTTAAGTTCAACTTTTCGTTACAATTTCTGTTTCGATTCAATTTTTGTTCAAATTATCATTTCAATTGTTTATTTCAATTTCTATTGGTATTGCAATTTTATTTGAATTCAATTCAAATTCCAATACCATTTTTCTTTCAATATTTCCATTTTTCTTATTTACAATTTCAGTTCAACTTTTCGTTTCAATTTCTATTTCAATTCAATATTTGTTCAAATTATTATTCAATTTCAATCGGTATTGCAATTTTATTTGAATTCAACTCAATTTCCATTACCCTTTTTCTTTCAATATTTACATTCATCTGGTATACAATTAAAGTTCAACTTTTCGTTTCAATTTCTATTTCAATTCAATTTTTGTTCAAAGCATCAGTTGAATCGCATATTTCAATTTTAAACGGTATTGCAATTTTATTTGAATTCAATTCATTTCCATTACCCTTTTTCTTTCAATATTCCCATTCATCTGGTATACAATTTAAGTTTAACTTTTCGTTTCATGGTTTAATAGATTTGGCCAATTATTACCACATACACAGTTCAATAATTTTGTCCTCTGATAGTTCAGATTTCCCCAAGTATCTAGATATATCCAAATTCTCTAAGTATCGGACATCTGTCAAGAAAGTGGCGTACATTTTCTTCATCTTTCATAGTGCATAATGTGCGCAATGTTGTTCTGCCTTTCTGATGTAGACTCCATTTAACGACAGGAGATGACATCGTGCCTTCATTATGTACAATATTGTACTTTGTCTTTGAATATTATCACTTCTTTCTTTAAGTCTACTACTTATTGTTATGTTTAAATAAGATTGTAGCTTTTAATGTTTTATTGTCAGATTTACACAGTTATTGGACTATGCTCTCCGAGTCAAACCGTTTGTTAAATGTATCCTTAACTTTTACATATGTATATTCCAGTAGTGGAACGTGCCAGAGAGTTCCTTTTTATACTCTTCACGGGAGTGAATCAGACGAGTTGATTTACATTTAAAAAGTATTAATTTTAATTCGATTCTTCAGAATCAATAGTAAATATATTAACAAAATTTGACAAAGAGAAAAGGAGAAAGAGAGAGAGAGAGAGAGAGAGAGAATTGAGAGAATGAGCGCATTGATGGTTGTTTTGCTTGTCTAATGCTTTCGATCACTTCGCTCCGCTCGTCATAGACTTAGCTATAAGAAGAACGTATGAAACAAAGATTTTTAACGCGGCTGGCAGTCGGAGGATAAAGCATTTTGACAAAAATATAGTTGCATACTTTTCAGCACAAACTGAAATTCAATTGAAACATAAGCAAAATGCACTAAATTCAACTGAACTGAACTGAAGAATACAAAAAAATATACAGATTAGAGAGAGGATTGAATAAAAGGGAAAGTGTTTTTGGCGTGACTAATATGTACCAAAAGAATCCATAGAAATACACATATTAAATCACGTCTACAGTGTTAGCATATAACGTAAAGAGCTTCGTTTCTAACTGGGGTCCCCTGACCGCATAATTATTTTATTTTAATATTTGATTAGGAATTAAGGAGAAAAATTCAAAAACAATTAAGGGTTATTTCCATTCAATTGATTTTCATTATGGCGCTTCTTATACACGCCTCTAGACATGTACTCCAATGTGTTTGATGTATACCAAACATTCTTTAAAGACATTTTTCTACTACTCGCTCGCTTTTTTATAATTTCCTGATTTTTTAAATATTAATTAATATAAATATCGTGAATACTTCCGTGTGACCGCATGTGTGAAAAGAAGGAAGTGTATCCCCATTGAGTAAATATGTGATAAGTGATTGATGGTGCTGCCAAGTGAAGATGGTACATTTTTTTCTAGACTAACTATCCGGGTCCACTAACCACACAAGGTGTGAGTTAAAAACTTTTTACCTGTGTTGATAAGACAACAAATACTCAGATATACGAGATTCCTGGATATGTGTGATTATCAGGTGTATTTCATTAGAAGGTGGTAATGGTAATAAGTAGAAGGTGACTGTGCTACTAATTTAGCTACAATGTGTTGTCAACAATTTCTTTGTTCTTTACAGCATCAATTGTAGATTGGCTGGCAGTGCAACTTAGAAACTTGCCTATGTTTCTTTACGGGAATTTCAACCGTTTTTCGTATATGCGGAACATCCGTAAAAATCGTATCTCCGCCTCCACATCTGCCCCCGCACGTCTCTGTACGGAGGTATATTTACGTTATGTAGTGGGCGGAGGGCATCGGGGGTTGATAACTAATCTGATATTGGTTGTCATTTGTTTTGCCCAGAATATAATTGAAAACTGAATTTTTTTCTTTATTAACCCACCTTCGCCCCCTTTGACCGCCGATTCCACAACCGTATCCGCATCCTTTTAAATGGCCTCCGTTACAACCCTAATTACGACAAGACTTTTCGCTTGCTTTATTTGGGAATAAGTTGGCAAAACTATTATTTTGTCTTTGATCGACGGTAAACCAGCCTCAGCGAAAATGCACTGTGTTGGCGAGGTCGGAAAATCATTAATGCTCCGTTGATTGTAAATAACTTTAAGTGAAACTTGACACATCAAATTTTTATTTTTCAATATTTCAATAGTAAAAAGTTAGCCGATGAATTAACGTCAATCTATTATATATTAGTTGGAATACTCACGTGTATAGTTTATAAAATTTAATTGTACTTATATTTTTTATTTAATAACTAACCGTAACTTTTGCTTAGTAAGATTTTATTTTTATACAAGAATGTCCAAGTATTGGCAATTTGTTGACGATATTAAAGAGATTAAAGAGAAATTGAAAACAAACGCATCATATGAAGAAATGGAAAAATATTCAAAACGATTTAATTGGGCTCTACATACAATTGTGCTGGATGGTATTAAAAAAAATATTGCTAATAGGGACACTATAGATATAATGCAATCATTATATGATGTCAAGGACGCGCTAGATAACGTCCTTATGGCGGACGATAGGTTACAAAACCGCAATCTATATTGGGACTATCTGGAATTGAAATTATGTGATTTAGAGAAATTATTATTGCCGATTTTCGATGTCAAATCGGAAGTGGATGATGCTGATGTCATGATTGCACTAAGGAATGAAGCTTCAATAAGCCATAATCTCTCATCAGAGTGCGAAAATGCTTTTACCGAAGTAAAAGATATGCAACGGGGATTGATTACAAGCCTTATGGCATCTTTGGAGATATCCAAAAAACATACAACTATTTTGGAAAGAGCTAACAAGAGGTTAGAAAACATAAATGCTCGATATCGTAAGGATCTTAAGATGCTTAAAAGAGCAAGAACTTCCAATGCCAAGAAACCTGAAATGAGCAACAGTGGATCAGAAACTCTAATGAGTGCAAAGGATATCTTTACTTCACTAGAAAAAAAATATGAAAATTTGAGAGATGATCTAGATGCAATGAAAAGGATTCTTCAAAAACCTGAGGAATCTAGTTATGAAAACATCTTCCTTATGGAAGTGGACGCAAGTCAACAGAAGACTTCAATATCATCTAAACATCTGGATACAGATGATGTAGAGGAGCAGAAATCACTAACAACTAACTGGCGTTCCAAAGATGAAAATACAAAGTCTAAGGACTACTTAGTTTCAACTGATTCTAATCAGTCACTAACAGGTCAATTTCTAGATTTAAATGAATCGTTATCTTCAATCCTAACTAAAGGATCAATTAAGACTAAGAAGCCGATCTTAGATAGTGTTGGCAGAACATTCGGGGATACGCGAAACCAGCTAATAAATTTATGCCGCAATCGTATTGAAAGTTACAATATTGTAATTAAGGACTTCAGCGGATCGTGGGCAAACGGGTCCGCTTTTTGTGCCTTATTACACTCATTCCGACCAGAACTGATTGATTACGAGTCTACAAAATGTCAAACTCCAGCTGAGAAATTAAGTTTGGTCCAGAAGTTAGCAACAGAACTGGAAATCGCAAAATCTGACTTTAATATTAAAATAATGTTTAAAAATGGAAAATCGAATTACCTTAAAATTATGAAAGGAGTCGAAAAGCTCTTCGAAGTTTTGTC
>JBANCV010001461.1:0-15038 GCA_037040105.1 Amiota albilabris
CTTCTACCAACATATTCATCGGTGCTATCGGCCGAAATTATAGCCATCTATGAGGCGATTACCTTGGTTTGTGCATCTAGGGAGAAACACATAATTTGCTCAGACTCTCTCTCTACACTTGAAGCAATTGCAAATACAAACAACCACGACTATTACCCTCACCTCATCAGAAGACTAATTTCCAAAAACTACAATAAAATAAAATTAATGTGGGTCCCGGGACACACAAACATAAGGGGCAATGAAACCGCAGATGCAGCAGCTAAGCAAGCACAATCTTTACCTCTCATATGTTCCCATAATTTTAATTAAAAAGACATTGACCATTTCTTAAAAAAAAAATCTTCTACGTAGCCAAGAAGAATTGTGGAATTTCACGTGGACTTGGTACCGCTCGGTTACCCCACAAAATTGCTTCCCCCTATCACAACTTAAAAATACGCAATTGACAAGACAAGACCAAATCAAATTAACGTGACTACGTCTTGGGCACACTAAATTGATGAGCACTATTTAGACAATAATATTCCTAACCAATGCCAAATTGCCAAGAACCACAAGCTACCAACATAAAACATATCTTATTCTCCATTAAGCCTCTCAAGAAATACAATATTTAAAAACTGTAACCCGATGTCACTACTTTGTAATATGAATGCAACAAATGCACAATTATTAATAAAATTCCTAAAACACACAAATATATATAACAAACTATAATAATTAATAAGTCGTAAGATATTAGTCATACTTATACATAAACATACTAGTAAAACACTTTGTTCACTTAGTAAATAAGAACCCCCATACCACTATTCCTTACACATTACACCTAAGTTATCCCAAAAATTGTAAGTAGCCAAAGGCCCTAGCAGCCAGTGCTATATCTTTCCTGTTAACTCGAAGTTTACTTAATGTTAGCAGTAATAATAAATAAATAAAAAAAATAAAATATAGCGAATACTTATTGCTCTTTTTAAACTAATATGAACAAGTATTATCACTATGACTTGATATTTGAAACAAATAAAACCGCGTGGTATCGACTCAATAAGTGGGAATGATCAGTGTGACGTCGAGAATATGTTTAGCTTTATCCTCTATATCTATTATCTCTTTGTCTGTTAGCAACTCAATATTGAATTACCGAGCTGAAAGGTATGCTTCTACGTGGCAAATATAATTTTCCGTATTGTTTTTCTACCTTTTGTCTCCTTTGTTAGCAAGATCTTTCCTTATTCTGTGCCTAGTCTATCGGTACTAGACAACCATTTGAGTCAATTATTAAAATTATTTTTTACTTATGCGTTACAAGCCTAAAAGTTCAAATTAGGCTAAGTAGGCTTGTTTTAGTTGCATTTAATCGATCAAACCACCCACCACTATCCTGCGAAATGGACAAATATTTTTTACAAGAACTTTGTGCCAATTAGTTAATAGTCCAAATTTTTGGATATGGACATTTCCACAGAACCGAATTCAACCAGAACTGCAAATTTAAAAGTTAATAAACAAAGGATTTGTTTTGATAATATATTAATACAAAATCAGACAAGTGTGAGTCGAACCCGCACACGGATTGTTCCGTACTATCGTAAAAGACTTTTTTGCCGAAATAATGAATTATGTATTCAAATAAGATGTTAAAAGTTTCTTGTATGGGGACCTCTTTAATTTGTTGATTTTAGTTTTAGTTATTTCGCGTCTGAGTCATACATACTACCTCCACGCCATTGATACCTTTACTTTAAATAACAATTAATATACTGATTAAAGTTGTGGAGCATAAAATTCTCTATTGTGTGCTATTTTTTTATACAGTTAACCATTCTTGAGATAGAGCGCGTGCAGTCGGAAGCGCTTAGCCGTATATATAACCACCGTTGTCCGGCGCACGTTGCTAAACACCGACGTGGTGTTAGTACATGACTTTTATAGTTATTGTTCTTGTCCAGTAAATTGTTTATAAAAAGTATAACGGTTCAACGGTATGAAAGGTGATCTCTGCAGCGGCATTTAGTGACAAGTTGTAGCCAAATGCTTGGTGTGAGAATATTTTGCGGGTTCGAATACCCATGTATGCCATTTTTCATGGCGATCGGTTTAACGGTATAAAAAGTGATTTCTGCAGCGCCATCTAGTGGATAACATATAAATATTTTTCATGAAGAAATACATATACATGGCAACTTTCATGCTGATGGGTGTAACAGTGTTCATCGCCGTTAAACTAATTTTCCCACTCACTTCATCTAGCCACACCTTGTGCCAGAAACTTCTTTCAACCCAATGTTATAGTCATTATGCAGTTTTATTTTTATTGTGCAGCTGGCACGGCACACAAATAAGATATGACTGGATCTCGTTTTGATCAATTTGTAGAATTACCTTACAGACTTTATCCTGCCTGAACAAAGGGGAATTTCAAAAATTTAAACTCTCTATTTTTATTAATTTAAAAAGATAAAATTTATGACTTTATACATTTTATAGAATCACGATACAAAAAATTTTCCAGATTAGATTGTATGCACTTTCTGACACTAGCACTTGCAGTAAGTACTCCGTTAATAATAAATGAGAGGGAAAAATACAATAATAACAACAAAATCACACAATTCAAGAAGGATCAAAGCATAAACAACGATAAGTCGAAAAAGGAATGTTTTTGCAAAAACAATAATAAGAATTGCACACATACATTTCAAATTTCTATTTACAAAATTATCACAGCCCCTTACTCTACAAAAGCCAAACGAAATATGCGAAAGAAGATAAAAACAATGTCGGCAGAACATATTGTTGTTTTTGGTACCCACTACCACGCGACCCACCCCATTTCCCTTATCCAAAATGAAAATTGGGAAAGACATTATTTTTTCTCGTCATCATAGGTGCGCAGGCTATGTATGTATTGATCTTTGACAATATTCTTGCGCGTACTCATAAAAGAGAGAAATAATTTCAACAAAAACAAACACAATACAAAATTCAAGAAGAAGTAAAGCATGAACTTTTTGTGCTTCGTCATTTCATTTTGCATTTAATTTTACAATACCCACCCCCATTCCTGAAGTTGTAAATCATTCCCTAACCAAGTTTGGATCTGTACGTAGACACGCTTAATATGCTTTCGAGCTGCTGCACTTTTAGGTGGAAGAGATGATAACTGCACCAGTTTGTTGAGTTTTGTTTACTTCATCAATTGTGTACGCATATATCGAAAATTGTCAATATTGAGCTCTGATTTCGGAGCATTATACATTGCTAAAAAGATATTTTTCTTTCTGAAATAACTGAAATTGGGATTTTTCTCTTTTATTAAAATAACTATTAGATCAATATATTTTCCTACGATAACAGCAGTCTTTTGATGTTCATATTCTGCAATGGCTGTTTCGACAATAAGAACATAAGAATCATCTCTGGCTTATTTTGAAGGTATGTACATATACCGACTGTTTCCAATTTTTCAAAAAGCTTTTCTAAAAATTTGTTTTATAAAAGCTTCTTCAATAAAAACTTTTCTAGGCTGATTGGCACAATCATCGAAACATAATTCGTAAGATGTTGAAATATCTGCAGTTATTCTTATTTGTTCCATTTCTTTAATGTTTTTACAGTGATATGAGTGACAGTCGAATACAACAACAATACTTGGGCCATAATGTGTTTGCAAATATTTTACGTATTTATTTATAATAGTGGAGAATGTATCATCTTTGCTGAATACGATGCGATGTAAAAGAAATCCATCATCGATAATATATCTCACATCATCCTCATTTAGATGTCAATAGGTTCCATAATGTTCATTGTCAAATAGAGTACATCTCTCATATAGACTTAGTTCATATTGTAGATATTCTTTCAGGTTACTTTCAAACTTCTTGTTTACAGTTATTCTCTGATGAAAAGAAACTTGTTGTTTAGAAGTTGAACTTTTTCGAAACGTTTTAATATTACTTCATTAAAGTTAAAACAAGTTATTTTCATCATTGATTGTAGACCAATATCGCCTTTTGAAAGCGACTTATTGCATATTGTTGTTGTTAGGATAGTGTTATAAGTTTGAAGGTTCATTTTAGCATTATGTTTCATTAAGTCGTTCTTTCTACTTGCTTCTTATCTATTGTAATATGATCAACTTAGCACTTTTCATTGAATAAACACGTGAACTTTAATAGGTTATGGACCTAGTTTACTTCAAAATATAAATTCTGAGTTAAATTATGGAAGATTATAAAATTGCCAAGCTAGTCAGCTAGGAAGGGTGGACACTTTGAAAGTTCCAGATAAAGGTAATGGTTACAGCAGGTAGCCTTTCGGACATTGCTAACGGATCTGAAGAACGACCTGCTGCAGGTGGCGCAGAATTAATAATGTGGAAGCTGAGGGATGCCAATGTACAGAAGGTGTTGGTGGTTGCAATGGGATAGGAGCTACCAACGCATGTTATCAACTGTGACAACGCTGCATACATGTACTCAGCTCTAGAAATTGTGTACAAACATAAGTCGGAATCATATATACACTTATTGCATCAGCAGTTTTTCAATATACTAAGTATGAAGATGACACCATAGCTGTGCACATTGCCAAGGTCCAGAAAGTTGCTAAGCAGTTAGAGGATTTGGGTGAGAAAACTTCTGAAAATATGCTTATAACTAAGATTTTAATGACTCTGCCAGAGCAATATAACCATTTTTTCGCTTCGTGGGAGGCGACGTCAAAGGAACAGCGAGCTTTAAAAATATTGACATTGCTCCTATGCATGGAAGAGTCTTGTTTGGGAGTACAAAACACAAATAAAGAAGCTCTTTTGGCCAAATAGGAGCGAACCTCTAAAGGTAAAAAGGGCAAGTTTTTCATCTGAAAACAGAATGGACATTCGAAGCGGGACTGCCCAAGAAAAAGAAACAGCGCAATACCACATGGAGATGCTTTTATCAGTGAGTTTACTCACATACCAGTTCTGAAGATACATGTCACATGTATTCTGGAGCGAGTGATCATATGACGTATCATCGGCAGTGGAATATCCTTTTATTTCCTGACGACTTTTCAAATTATTGCCATATATACTGCATCAAGTCAAAGGCTGACGTGAGCATCATGTTGAATCATTATTTGGTTCGAGTGGAATCCGAAACTGGAAAAAGAGTTAAGTGAACTGGAAAAACTAAAGATGGTGATACGACACCATTTGAGTTATGGTTTAAAAAAAGGCAAACATATCTTTTTTTCAAGTTTTTTGTTGAGATGCGTATTAGCATATCCCACAAGAAAAGCGCAGGAAACTAAACTCAAAATTGAGATGTTATTATGAAGGAAACAAATGATATTTTAACTTTTACACTTTCAGAAAAGACAGAGACATGTAATAGTACAACGCCCAAAGTAGAAATAAAGGAGTATGTACGCCCTGCTGAGGATAATAACAGCGATACATTTGAAGATGCAAGCTCAAATGATTTAGAATGAGAAAATGAGCCAGAAATGAAAACTTACAACACGCGATCAAAAGGCAGAGGGAAAGATGTCGGCATTGTGCACTGTGCTTACTTGGCCACCTGTGAAGTGCCTTCAACATATGAAGAAGCAATGTCGGGGGATTCAAGCATGCAGTGGAAGCATGCCATGGATGAGGAGATTGAGTCTGTCATGTTCAACAGGACTTGGGACTTAATAGCATGTGGTTTTACAAAAAAATTGATTACGAAGAGACATTGAGTCCAGTAGCAAAATTTACGTCGATTTGGATGATATTTGCATTATCAAACGCGCTTGGATTGTCGCTAAAGCATTTTGATGTCAAAACAGATTTTCTATATGGACATCTCGAAGAAGAAATGTTTATGCGTCAGTCCGCTGGTTATGAAGATGGGTCAAAGAAAGTTTGCAAATTAAACAAAAGTCTCTACGGATTAAAACAAGCATACAGATCTTGGAATCGAAAATTCACGCGACTGTTGGAAAAATTTAACCTTAAGGCAAGAACAGCGGTCCCATGAGTATTCCTTGGCAGCATTAAAAATGAGAAAGTAATATTAGCAATCTACATTGATGAAGGAATCGTTGCAGCTAAATAAAAAAACACACGGAATTTATAGCGTATCTGTGTTCGGAATTTGAAATAAAAGTTTTTGGTTTGGCATGGTTAACGTAAAACCAGTAAGCACGCCAGCAGAAGGTACTCTTTAAGCTAATGAAGATGGGGACCAGCCAATATCCTAACCTTATCGTGAGGCATTGGGATCACTGATGAACTTGTCCATGGTAACAAGACAAGATCTTGCTGATGCAAACTCATATGCAAACCGTTTTCTGGATAATTACAAAAAGAAGCATCTCACAGGTGTGAAAAGGATTTTCAAATATCTAAGGGGAACAACTGGTGAAGGTATTTCTTTTAATAATACTAATGATCTTTCGTTAATAAGCTACAGCGACTAAGACTTTGATGGAGATGTAGAAACGAGGCGCTCAACAGGACGGTACATTATTATATTTTGTGGCGGCCCAATATGGTAGTCGTCTAAGATTCAGCAAACAGTGGCAGTAGCGACAACAGAGGCTGAGTACATCGCGGCATATGAAGGAGTCAAAGAATAATATGGGTTCGTCGTTTGTTAAGCGAATTATCTGGCGATCAGACGTCACCGCTGCTGTACTTAGATAACCAAAGTGTTATCAAATTGGTAAAAAATCCTCAATATCACAAACGTACAAAACATATTGAGGTAAAATTTCTTGTCTGATATTCTCACTAAACCGCTTAAGAAAAACATGTTTGATAATTTAAAAGCAAATGTTAATATTCATAAAACTGTAAAGGAAGAATAACATGATGAAAAGTGGAAGTCTTCTAAGTTTAGAAGTTCCTTTTAGCATTATGTTTCATCAAGCTATTCTTTCTACTTGCTTCTTATATAATATGATCAAGTTTTTCATTAAATAAACTCGTGAACCTTAATAGATAGTTTATTAGCGACTAAAATATCATAATTCATACAAAAGTAACAAAAACGAAAATAAAGAAATAAAAAAGCAAACGATCATACATGTAACGTGCAAACATATTGTAACATATTTTTTTTTTTTTTAAACATTCGTTTTTACTTAAGATTTAACAATTTTACAAACTGGATTTGTTTATTCTTCAGTTATTTATTCAGTTGATTCTTCGCCAGTTGTTATGCGCTCAGATTGTCTCCATACACAGTCGTTCTGATATTGCCATCTCCGCACGCAATCTTAATAATGAGTCGTCGCATGGCAACCGCTTCCTTACATGCAATCGACAATTCCATATATTCAGCCTCAGTTGACCTTGTCACCACCCCAGTCAGCTTCGACGTACCCAACAAATGCTTGCCCGCACTCCACATGAGGACGTGCTTCACACCCGCAAAATTCTCAATGTGCGGATTCTGATTCCATTGAGCTAATGCAAAATATCTGGCCTGGTCGTTAACGCCAACCACAATAACTCGGCAATTGTTGATTGCTATGCCGTCGCATCTACCTTTCGACATTGACTGTTGTCACATGATACCTGATGACCAGCTTCTAATGGTGTCGCCGCAAGTCTGTAATTTTCAATGCCATGGTGTTGCAATAAATCCTTAATATATTGCGTATGGGCGAAGGTGATCTCATCTAGTTCTCCTTCACGTTGAATCTCCATACAAAGAAATAATTCCAACGGACCCTTGTCAGCACATTCAAAAGCTTTTGAAATGAGAGCCTTAATGTTGACTAAGTCTTGTTTTGACTTGCATGCTATAACGAGATTATCAACATAAACCAGTATTAGTGATACTTTCTGTCGTCTATTTAAGCATGGCTCGTTGTCTAGCGGACAAAAACCAATACCGCGTAAAATACCATCAAGGTTGGAGTTCCGCTCCCTTCCTGACTGCTTCAGCCCGTATATGGCCTTTTTCAGTAACAGAACTTTTCCCGGCTGACTGTTATTTCCATATACCTCCGGTTGTCTCATATACACAGTATCCTTAAGATGGCTGTTAAGGAATGCTGTACAAACGTCCATCTGATGCATATACAGCTTTAATTCAGCAGCCATCTCTAGTACCAACCGCACAGCAATTCTCATAAAAATTGTGATGCTGTGTGCTATGCTACCAAGCTCATGTTTTGTTATCACAAAAATTAAGTAATCTATTGTCGGAGCAGTAATCGGATGAATTGACCGGTTGATACACCGATGAAGTGAATTGTATTGTTTAAAATTTATTTTTGTTTTTTGTTTTTATAAATACTATTCAAGTTCATAAACTGGCAACATAACAAATCTCTTTTTGAACAAAAAAAAAAAAAATTAAAGTTTAATAAATCGAGTAAAATATGAGGTTCAAGTATAACGTAATCTTTCATGTGTGACTCACACTTGACTGTATGTTTTTAAATATGTATGTCTTGCTAATCTATAAAAATAAAAATGTAAATATCCTTTTGTTTATGACCAGTAAACTTGAAAAGAGCTTTACCGATTGCTATGAAATTTTGATGCCTCGTTCTGTTCGATTATGGTCGTATTTTAGGATACTTATTATTAACATATCTACTTACTATTGTCAACACAATATTTATAAAAATATAAAACTACTGAAAGTTAATATTAGCTCGAAAAATTTTACAAAAAGAACACGTGTAGCTTTTTTTTTTTTTTTGATACTCGTATATTGCTTTAAACATGCAAACAATTTTTTATCCTTGACTGAAGTTGTGTTTGCTTTTCTTTACTTTGCTTTAACATATGCAATCAATATTTTTACTTCAAAATTATTGAAAAGAGGGTATCACACAGTCAGGAAAACCCAATTTTATTTTTGTTTCTTAAAATTTGGAAGTATAGATACAAAGATATATTACCAAATTACAGCTAATTTATCTTGTCACAATTAATTGCAACAATTACTTCATGAGATTTCTTCTCTTTTTTTTTCAATGAAAACAAAGAAAATTGAAACGAATGAAATGAACATGAGAACTAAGAAAATAAGAAAGAGACAAGAATGAAATGGATTCATTGGATATAAAATCTAATTACATTAAAACCATATTGCAGTGAATTGAATTTCATTCGATTTAGATTGCTAAAATTAGAGTATTTGGCATTGAACAGAGAATGATTTGTGTCGTTGTTGCATTGTGATGTCGGTGGTAATGTGGTATGGATACATACAATACAATACAATAAATTGAACATAAAATTTTGCGAGTGATTCAACGGATAGAAATGCACCCTACTTATAATAACGTAATGTAAATAAAAAAAATGTACAACATGAGTTTGACCAAACACGTAATGAATTCGCTTTATTGTGCTGCTTCCTAAAAATCTTTTACATAAATATAAAAAATACTCAACAGCGTAGATCTCCAGCCGCTATACAAAGGTTAAATACTGCAACAAAGAAACTAGACAAAGCATTTGCAAAGGCCAGCTCGATGTATAAAGGCGCTATACTGATAATCTATCACCCACAAACACTAGATTTTCACTCTGAAGCAATGAAGTAGCAAATCTCTATCTCTTACTTATAGAATATATGCCTTTTACACCTTTCCGCTATGATTAATATGGCTCGAATTGTTCAAATACACTGAATGAAAATGATGAACTTTATTAAATTATACTCAATATTTATACGATTGATACAAAAAGCAAATGAAAGGAATTCTTCGCTAGATCTGCACACTTGGTTCAGTGGCTTAGGTAAGAAGAGGAGCTAAAGATAGCCGCGTTACAACACACGGATGTCTGAAGCCGTGTTATTGTATTAGTGTTGTTCAATTTTCATTTGCTTTAAATATAGTGGAATTCCCTCAACAGTTATGAATTCACCATTTTCAGAGCAATTAAAAGACATTTGTTGCTGAGACAAATTAAAAGCAACAGTTCCAGTGTTTTTTCGAGACCTGCATGAATGCATTCATATGCCGTTTGTGTGTTTGCGCTCTTGTTGATATCATTAATATATACAAAACAAAAATTGCGCGTGTGTCATCGTAAATGTGATAGAAGTGAAACTTCTTAAAAACAGAGAGAGAGAGAGAGGAGAGATCATCTCAAAGCAACAATACAACATTTTCATTCAAAATATTCTGTCCAGTCTACGTCTGCGCAGCTTCTGTGTGTTTCTCGGTCTCTTTTCTTCGAACATTCGCGTGTTTTTGTACAACACACAAGCTGGTAGCTTTCATGTTGTTGCCGTAAACATTTTTATAAATTCTTTTTTAGAGCACACAAGCTGCATGTTGTTGTTGTGTAATTGTAATCTCTCTTTTGAGATTTTCCGACTTTTCCGATGGATTTTCCAAAAATTTTATGAAGGTATTCAATCTACATTCTTCACACTTCCCGCGTGTTTTTTTTTTTTTTTGGGTGGAGTTTTCGTACATATTTGTGAATTACATTCATAATTTTAATATTACATACTTTTACACCCATTCCTCCTTGCGCGTATTTGTAATCTTTATATACATATATAAAACAAAGTCTAGCGCCCGTAATTTTCAACTTATTTAGTTAGTTTTTTTTTTTTAATGTTGATAATTACTATAAATAGCGATTAAGCAAACAAAAAAAAAAAAAACAGAATAATTTGTAAAAACATTAAAAAAGGTTTCTTCCAAAAAATGTTTTCTTTTATTTTGCAAAGTGTTTGTTACAATTTTTATTTTTCCTTTTGTTTGTTAAACGGTATGAAACGATTATATTTGCATAATGAAAATTCTTTTAGTTATTTTGTTTGACAGTATTTTCCAAAAAGTCATGCCTAGAAGACTTAATCTCCTACTGCCTGGTGGCAAGCTGTAACCAGACGAAGTGGGCGGGGGTTGAACTAGATTTTTATAAAAATTTATTTATTTCAATATGCGTTTCCGAATAAATTTAAATGATAGAATGCAGCGTACTCGCAACACAAAAAACATTCTCTACTCATGTTATGTAAATTGGAACGAAATTATGGAAGCCTTAAATGGGACTAAAGATAGTTCAAAAATCAGATATTTCATAAAATTGGTGCTATTATTTTCTAAATTGAATTTCAAAAGCGTGGTCTCCCACGTGGTCATGCAGACATTTTGTTACTTTGGAAAATGATGAAAATATTGCATTCCTGCTCATAATCATCCAAAATTACATAACTTTGTAAAAATGATTTATGGTCCATGCGGTGTTGTTAATCCTAATTCAGTGTGTACAATGAAAAAGCTTTCTTAGAACGTACTCATGATAGTTTGAAAGGTTGTCCAGTATATAGACGTCGTAGTAATGATATATCTGTTGATGTTCACGGACATCTTTTAGCTAAGTTCAATTATCATTTTAGTGTTGAAGCTTACACAACTGTTAAGAGTGTCAAATACAATACATTTACAAGTATATTTATAAAGGGAATGATTGTGCTACTTTCAAATTTGGTGTTGAGAATGGTGTTGCAAATGATGGGCCGAATAAAATCGTGATGGATGACATCCGAAATTTCTTAAATGGTAGATTCGTTAGTTCCTCTGAGGCTACGTTGAGGATATTTGAATATCCAATACATTATCAGTCTCATACAATTGTTCGACTTGAATGCCACCACCCTGCACTTTACTTTAGAGAAAGAAATGTGGAATATACCGTGGCTAATTCTCCAAGAACCAAGTTTTTAGTATTCTTTAAATTGAATAGATACGTTTTTAGTATGTTGTCTGTCCAAAAGATGTCGAATTATTTCATTCACGGTTACTTCTATTAAACGTTCGGGTTGCTAAATCTATCAAGGATTTACGATTTTATAATGGAGTTGTGTATCCTACATTTGCCGAAACATGCATGACATGTCAAGGATTACAATGAATGACGTGAATGTTGGAACGCAATGAAACAAACTAATTCTCCAAGGCAATTGCGAAAGTTATTTGGGCTTAACTTGTGGTTTGAATTTTCTTGCGAGCGTTTTAGTGTTGTGGAATAAATTCAAAGATGATATTATTGAAGATTTTCTGAGAGACTACATCACAACAACAACATTGAAAGACTAACCTGGTTTCGCTTTGGTGTTTCAGAAATACTTATTTTTGAGAGCTTGCCAAAGTGGTTTTTTTTTGACGGTTATTGTTAGACAGACATTCTCTTTGCTTAACTGGAAAGCGAAGACCGATTACACAAGCAAATCAAAAGTAATTGTTCAGCGCTGAAATATACTGATCGCATTTTTTTCCGATTTCAGTTAGAAAAATAGAAAACATATGCTTATTCTGATTTGCGACCTCTGCTCCCAGTTAATCCTGATTTCGGTGATAGTACTAAACGCGTTGAAGAAGGAAATATTTCTGAGGAGATGTATCATCGCTAATAATGAACAATGTAATATTATAGATTTTAAGCGCAGTTTTGAATCATGATACTAGTATTAATGCATTTTGTTTAACGGCTCACGCAGGGTGTGGGAAACCTGATGTCTAAATAGCAATCATTCATAAATTAAATTAATTGAATCTTCATTGTATATCATCGGTGTTATGCGGTGATTTTAACCAAATCTTTCCAGTTATTCCAAATGAATCATGAATTTCGAAACTTTCATTATGTCACTTGGTAACAGTGAAGTGGAAGTTTTTTCTCAGAGTTGTTCGCATATCGTTGAAATATCGAATCATTTAAATTTTGAGCCTGTAAACGTATTCCGAGAATAATTTTATCTACTGACATTTTGAATTCAATTATTTCGGCTGCAAAAATGATGATTGTCTTCTTTCTGTTTTGTGACTATTTTTCTTTTAAACGTCTGGACCGATTTTGGTGAACTTTTTTTTGTTATACTTATGGTGTCACCTAGATGAGTCTTATCGATAGTTGGACCCGATAGATGGCGCTGTTGTCAAATATATGTGGCGGCAACTGATGCGCCCTCTGTCGACAACATGTGTGCCAAGTGAACACTAAAGAATGAAAAACAATAACTAACACTACAGAATGTAAAACAACTAACACAAGAAGAATAGAAGAAGAAGGACAGAAAAATAAAGATTAATATAGGAAAAACATATAATTGGTGACCCCGACTGTTGACGAAAAAAAACCAAAAAAATGACATCCTGGTTTTCTCAAAAGATGAAGACGAGCATTACAAACACCTTCAACACGTCTTAAAAAATGTACAAGAAGCTAACTTGTCTATTAATGCCTCCAAATGTGAATTCGGTCAAAAAGAGCTCACATTTCTGGGGTACATGATATCGACTAGTGGCATCAAACCTCCTAGTGACAGAGTGAAAACTATTCGAAATTATCCACGACCAAACAAGATAGTCGAACTACGAAGATTTCTTGGCACAATTAATTTATTCCGCAAATTTTTTTCTTATGCAGCCAGTGCACAAACATTACTCAACGGTTTATGTAAAGAATCCAAAAATAACGAACAAACACCAGTTAACTGGACTACCGAGATGGAGCAAGCTTTCATAACGTGCAAGTCAAGTCTTGAACCAGAAACCCTTCTAAACTTTATTGAACCAAAAGCACCCTTCATTTTGTCAACTGATGCATCAGTAACTGCAGTGGGGGCATACCTCCAACAAATATCTGGCGTACAAACCAAACCAATAGCATTTTATTCAACTTATGATAAGGAACTTCTGGCCTAGCTATTAAACACTTTCGACACACACTTGAAGTTTGTTATACAAACGGACCACAAACCTTTAATTTATGCATTTAAACAAAAGCTCGATAAAGCGTCGCCAAGGCAAATTCGTCAGCTGACCTATATTGCAGAGTTCACTACAAAAATAATACATGTGCCTGGCACTAACATCGTGGTGGCGGATTCATTGTCCAGAATTAATCAAATTGACATGCCAGTAACCATATCTCTAAAAGACATCGAAGAATCGTAACAACAAGATGAAGAAATGCAACAGCATCTTACTGGTAGTACATCTTTGAAGTTACAACTGGTCAAACTGCCACCTGATTTCGAGGTGCATTGCGATGTTTCTACGTCTGTATTGCGTCCCTACTTTCCAGAACCTCTTTGCAGACGCATATTCGAGACAAGTTATAGATTATCGCATCCTGGCAAACGGGCAACCTTCATACAAATCCACAATAAATACGTTTGGCCAGCAATGCGCAAGGATATCAACAATTGGGTGAATGAGTGCAATGATTGTCAAAGAACAAAGATACAACGACACAACAAACTTGTTCCTGGCCAATTCCGAACAGTCGATCAACGACTTGCTCATGTGCACATCGACTTAATAGTCATTCCTGAGTACCAAGGGCACAGATATTGTCTAACGATGATTGACAGATTCACAAGGTGGCCTGAGATAGTACCTATGAAGGACATGTCAGCTGATACAGTCGCAACAACATTCTATCGGGGATGGGTCGCCAGATTTGGTACTCCAAAAACAATTTCGACTGATCAGGGCACACAATTTGAATCAGCACTATTCCTGGCACTCACCAAAATGGTGGGAGCAAAGCGAATACGAACATCTCCATATCACCCAGCAGCCAACGGTATGATAGAGCGATGGCATCGGTCTCTAAAAGCTGTATTGATGTGCAATCGGCTAACTCCATGGTCTTTCATCAGTACTTTTGGGTTTACGAACGTGTTTCAAAGAAGATATTAACGCGTCGGCGACAGAAATGTTGTACGGTACACAAATTCGTCTACCTGGCTAATTTTTCATACACACAGATCCAGACCAGTTGATCATACACAATTTCTACATAAGTTTAAGGAACGGATACGTCAGATCCGACCTGTTCCTGCTGCACATCATTCTAACAAGCCAATATTCATTCTCAAAAACTTGTATTCGTGCAGTCATGTATATCTCCGTAGCGATCATGTCAAACGACCAGTTGAATCACCTTACACCGGGCCACACTTGGTAAAAGAACGCATCAACGAACGTCTTTTCGCTATCGACATTAATGGCACAACACATAACATATCTGTAGAAAGGCTGAAACCAGCATTCGGCGTTGG
>JBANCV010001463.1:0-15033 GCA_037040105.1 Amiota albilabris
AAAGAAAGGGTTTTTTGCATCGTATTGTTACTGGCGATGAAAAGTGGATCCATTACGACAATCCCAAGCGAAAAAAAATGGCTAGCGACGGACAGTACTTTGACAATTAAACATATAACCATTTTTTCTCAATAAAGGTTCAAAATATGAAAAAAAAAACCGAATTTTCAATTTGCGCTCCAAAGTTCGACAAAGAAATCACATTTCCAGCTTTAAAGTGCGAAGAAAATCCCTCACACCAAAGTTTCACGAAAGCTCTCAAAATCTTCGGCCAAGCAAACTAGATTGGTCTGCTACATCCGCATTCAACCAAAGCGTAAGCTAAGGCCCAAAAAAAGGAATATAAATAATAAGAATGCTAAGATATTAAAATTGGATGATAACGCAGTTCAGCAGCAGAATAGATTTATTCTAGCCACATGCGACGACGATGATGCAGCGAAGAAAATCACAAGCGCATGCAGTAGTAAGTCTAAGCCACCTATCCCATTTACTTAAGTGAAAAGAGTTTCAATCACGAGGGTTGCTTTTTAAGTCTTCGGACAGACAAATAATAACAAATATGTATCATCGAAAATGACTTCATTGTTTTTCAAAATATTCTCCTTGAAGATCAATACACTTATGTATGCGGCTGAACCAATTTTCGAAGCACTTTTTTCACTCGGAATGAGGTGTCTCCAAAACAGACGTCGAAAAACGTTGACCTCGCAATTTATTTTTGGTGTGCGGGAATAAAAAGAAATCATTGGGTGCCAAATCTGGACTATAGGGTGGAGGACCCATCAATTCGACGTTTTGAGTGTTCAAAAAGTCTCTTGCGGTTGATTTTTCTTATTTCTTCGAACACTTCTAGCAAATAAATGGTAGCGTACCATTCAGAATTAACCGTTCTACGTTTCTCTAATGGCACGGTGGCGACATTATCCGGTCATACCAAAGAAACAGGGATTATTTGCATCGAAGTGCTTCGTGCGCGAACAACTTTTGTTGGATTTGGCTCATCTTGAAAGACCCATACAGTCGTCTGCTGTTTAGTTTCAGGCTCATATGCATAGATCCACGATTCATCACCTGTCACGATCTTATAGACATCTTTTGAAGCTCCGCGATTGATTTTTTTCAACATTTCTTTGCATCAATCAAAACGAGCTTTTTGTTTTGCGCGATTGTTAAATTATGCGGTATCCAACGCGGACAAGTCTTTTTGACGGGCAAATGTTCATGCAATATTAAATGTATTGAAGTGGAACTAATGTGTAAGGATGCCTCAATCTCACGATACGTCATATGACGATCTTGCATTATCACTTCATGCGCTTCATCGATGATTTGTGGCACAACAACCGATTTTGGACGACCTTCATGAAATTCGTCCTGGAGAAAACTACGACCACGATTGAATTCAGAAAATCAGCGAAACACGGTGGCCTGGATGTTGCTTCATCACGAAAAGTCGAAGCGAGTTGATCGGCACATCTTGTTGAGTTAATCCACGTCGAAAATCATAAAAAATCATTGCACGAAAATGTTCACGATTTAAATATATTTTTTAGCCGAAACAAATTTTCAAATCACTGTAAACAATACAAATAGCACTTGTATGACAATCTTTCTGAGTACATTTATCACTAAAAACGACAAGCTTTACGATACCAATGTCAAATTTGACATATCCACATTGATGTTGCCTTATCTTAACACTTAACCAACAACCTACGTACATAGTGAACAATTTAGCGCAAATGTTAGGTGGTAATAATTGTCTTACACGCTACATCTTCATGCAACAAACCAAAATTGGATATTACTTTTAAAAATGCAGTAATTGTGGAAAAACCACAATGCCAACAACAGAGGGTGCCCAATATTTCTTGCTATTAAGTAGAAACCCGCAAGTAGGGTTTTTATGCAACCTTCGAATTTTTCGCAATAAAAATCATCATTGCAACCATCAAAAAATCAAACGCAAATTCCAACTTATGCAAACGTACGACTTAAAGCCAACCAAACTCATCAATCAAGTAAACATGAATAGTAGTCGCATACAGTATATGCTACAAACTCTCATGCAAACTCATAATCAGTTTATGACTGGAAAGCAGAGCATGATTCAGGATTTGATTAGAAATAAATCCATGCTTATGCAAACCCTCTTCAAAAAACCATAATGTTGAAACACAAAATTTATCATTGGTTTTACTAAGCATAAGCTGGAAGCACAAAATTTTCTATTATCAAATAATATTGACAATATGCTTATATCTGAAACTCATCTCAGAGAAAAAAATTGTTTCAGAATACCAGATTATCTTTTCTACGATACTAAGCATCCTAGAAATTTGCACCGTGGAGGCACAGCAATTTTGATAAATGGAAGATTATAACATTGTTTACTACCGAAGATTAGGGAAGAATATCTCCAGTCCACTTTAGTCCACCTAAACCACAATATGATTCTTGCGGCTGTATAGTGCCCGGCTTCTCAAAGTATAACCGAACAATATTTTAAATACTTTTTTGCGAAGCTTGGACTGAAGTTTATAGCTGCAGGTGATTATAATGCTAAACATCACTACATCAACAGAAGATTCTAGACCTGATTGATTTTGGTGTCTCCAGCGGTTTAAATCGTAATGATTTAACAGCAACTTTGTCGCTAGAACTGTCCTACGATCATTCTCCGACTATCATAACAATAGATAACCATGACTACCGCAATTTAGGTGGTCCGTCCCAATATATAAAATATATAAACTAGGTAAATTATCGCAAATTTATGAGTACTCATGTCCAAACAAACGTTTGCTTAAAGACTAACGACGAAATCGACAAACAAATAAGGGCAATGACTGCTTTGAAATTTCAAGCAGCTACAACAGTTACATCTAAAAAGTGTCGATTTTCCCCTATTAGTAACATTGATGAATCGGTTGAAGGCTTGGTCAAAAAGAAACGAGAGAGAATAAAATATGGCAACTGCACTGTTCCCCAAATCTTTAAAAGCTTCTGGCAGTCTACACAGCCAAATTACGCTGTGCTCTAAAAAAAAGAAAAAGAAAGGCATATTAACGATTTCCTTACTCCAAATCCATCTCCCGTAACCCAAAGTATTCTATTCTGCTTAATCCACCAAGTAAGCCAATAGTTTTCAAAATTAAAAACGTATTTAAATTAATAGAGCAACTTCAACCACCTTTACATATTTAATGCAAGGAACTTGTACTGCTTACTACAATTGCACAATTAGTTTCTTGCCATTGCTTTCTAAACTCGTTGAAAAACTTCTTTTAAAAGAAATGATGCCTGCCATTCATGAGAAAAATGTAATTCCTCGACACCAATTTGGGTTCAGAGCAAAACACTCTACAATTGGGCAAGTTAATCGCATCGTCTCCCTTATTCAAAAGGCTTTTGAAAAGAAATGGTATTGCACTGCACTTTTCATAGAAAAGCCTTGGAAAATAAGAGTTAACGAATCTAAGTGCGTACACATAACTTTCACTCTGAGGAAAGAATCTTACCCTGCCATCAGAATAAATGGCCAGAGCATTCCTCAGCAAAATGAAATTAAATATCTTGGTATCCACTGAGACCGAAGGCTCACGTCGCGCCATATTGATAAGAAAATTATGAGCATTAAACTCAAAATGAACAATATGATGTGGATGTTTAATTCGCAATCATTTTTACCTCTAGAGTAACATGAGAAAACCAATTTGGACATATGGAATAGATCTGTGGGTAACTGCTATGCTCAAAAACGTTGAAAAAATGCAGCAAGTGCAGTTAAAACCTTTGAGAATCATCACAGAAGCTAAATAAAAAACGCTAATATCCACAGAGGCCTGATTATAGCCACTGTCCCTACAGAAGATGTACGGCTGAGCAAAAAATATACAAGCAAACTTAAAGATGATCCCAATATTTTGGCCGGTTACACGCACTTAAAAAGATGAAATATATTAATAATCACAAATTTGGTATAACTATTTGCTTCCAATATAAATTTGTACAATTCTTATAATCATCTGTTTCTGTGCAATGGCTTTCATAGCAATATAAGAATATTTCTGTTTTTAGTTTTTAAGATCTGATCTCTTATTGATAGTTTTAAATATTTGAGAGATGTAATAATAAAAAATGGAAAAAAAAAATGCATGGCACTCAGTCAAAATCCGTGAGTATATACGGTACCCAATGAGATTTAAGAAGTGCCAGTTGCTTGGCCACACCAATAAATATTGCGAAAACAATGAAATCTGCGCTAACTGTAACCCGGCCCCGTATGCCCCCGCTGACTGCACACGTACAAAATGCGCCAACTGTTCTGAAGAACATTTTGCTTCATCGCGGTAATGTTTCAAATACCTTCAACAAAGAGAAATATTAAAAATGAAGACAAATAATAAAAACGGTAAACAGCGCTTCTCATTCTTCAATAGCCAGCTCATTCAACAACAAAAGCCATAATAAAAATCAACGAATTAAAAATCCTATTAATATTAATATTGAAACTGCTGCTGCAGCCCTCTTCAAAAACACTCCATATTCGATTTGTTTTCAGCACCAAACATCATCCAATTTTGATGCCCTCTCAAAATTATCTTCTACCGCAATACAAAAACAAAACCAACAAGCTATTACAAACATGACAAATACAACACCAATTACTAAAATCACTTCAAATAAGACTATACCTAATACAAATAAAGTACATAATTACAGATACCTTGACGAATATTTTAAAGATTCAACTAAAATATAACATATCCTCTCGCATTAATATCCTCTTTATCTCTTCTTCATAATGTCCCTTTTACATACATTGGAGTATGAATGGCTATTTTAATAATTTCCATGAACTACAAATAATATTAAAAAAACGTAACCCGGATATTACATGCATTCAAGAAACTAATTTAAAGTTTAATTCTATGCAAATACACACACTTAAGCCTACGAAGGAATACTTTGGTGGTGCTGTAGGGATTAACGGGATTTGAGGCGATAGGGGGATTTTTAGTCGGTAGGCTAATAGAATCCGACATAACTTATGACACGGGTCATGAGTATCTTTAGAAGATTTTGACCTCCTTGTTCGCATAACAAAAAAAAAAAAAAAAAAAGCCTTTCATTGGTTATTTTTATAATCTCAGATCCAACCATACTGCCATCCAAGGAGTTGGTATGCTCATTCGTAGAAATGTTATCCACCCAAATAACATTTGGTCTATTGGGATTGCGTCTCTTTCACTCGTCAATATTATATTCAACATGGAGCCTACGGTGCGGTTCCAACTTACGTAAAGGCAGCCAATTAGAAGAAGTCGTCAATAAATCCAACTTAACAAACCTTAATGATGGTTCTCCCACCTATCTTTCAACGCATAATTCTTTCACACACATTGATCTTACCGTGCTATCAGCACTTCGCAACTGGTCCATTGCTCAAAATCTTCACGGAAGCGATCATTTCCCCTTTTTGACGGATATTCCGACTCAATAATATGTCAAATTTAAGACTGACCAAGGTAATTGCAACATTTTCCAGTCAGCATGCACGAAAAATTTTCTATTCTCCTCCCCGATCGACCAACCTAGCCATACTTCAAACTCAACCTAAACCTCGCTCCACAAAAGTTGTTTGGTGGGATTCAGAGCTCCAAGCACTGAGAAATCTCTTTGCAAAGGTATAAACCTACTCAAAATACCGAAAATCTGATCGCCTATAAAAACAGAAATGCAAGATGTAAGGAGAAGCAAAAAAAAAGCAAAAAAGGAATCATTTGAAAAATATCCATTGAATATGTAACCTCTATCGACCACTAAGAGAGTCTGGGAATATATAAATGACCTGATTGGGATCTCTTCAAACGCACTCAAATCAATTGTGTACAAAAACACTCTGCTCTATTTATTGCTAATGTCTTCGCTAACTTATGGTCGAACAATTCCAGAGATGACAATTTTCCCCACGGATACATAGAACGAAAAACATATATTCTTGCGCAGCAATACATGCCGACTGTCTTGTCGTCTGATGCAGTTTGTCTCGACTCAAATTTTGCAGTCCAATACGGTATTAAAGCAGCTCTCACACTGGGATGTGGATCGCAAGATCTTCAACTTGGTGAAGGCCTTTCTAACCAAGCATTCCTTTCTTGTCATAGTCAACAACACTAGCGGATTTCAGCACACTTCACAACGGAGTCCCCCAGGGTTCACCCCTGCCAGTTGTTTTCAAATATAAGGAAATGCTGACGACGCACTAATTT
The DNA here is from genome assembly GCA_037040105.1 of Amiota albilabris. Taxonomy (NCBI): domain Eukaryota; kingdom Metazoa; phylum Arthropoda; class Insecta; order Diptera; family Drosophilidae; genus Amiota; species Amiota albilabris. The sequence continues at coordinate 6,279 of JBANCV010001463.1, forward strand.
TCAGCAAATGTACAGATACAACATCTTACTTTTAAGCAACTGTCCGTTATTTGGGTTTTGTTTAATTAATTTTTCAGTGTTTTTGTGTTTCCACGGTGGTGCTGTGAAACGGCTATTATGTGTACACGGCTGTGTTCATACAGATATATATATTAACTAAATACATTCCGTTTTGTTTCATATCATATTGTTGTAATAATGATTAAGCAAACATGCCAAAGAAGAATAGTGCTAAAGCGATGCCTTTTATTCCACAACAGTAACAAAAAAATTAAATCAGTTTCTGTGAAGCGAAACTAGAATCAATCAAACAGCAATAAACCATACTTAATTCTTCGTTGACGGCAGAACAGCTTGATGACTCATCTTTGAATGTTTGCTTGTTGATAGAATGTGCGGTAGTTTTGATGCAGTACAGTCAAACTTCGAAAGGCTGGACTCAAGCACAATACGTCTTTTAATGACACTAGGACTGAGATTGTTTTTATTGTACTGTGACGTCAAAGCTAAGTTGTCGCGACAGCGTACTTTGTTGCCTATGGTGTATACATCTCATTCTACTGCTATCCACAACTCTCATATGGATGGTGCAATAAATCATGTCCCGTATCGAATATCTAAGCGCCCTGATCTGAAAATCCCACGATTTAATGGAGCCTACACAGATTAGCCAGATTTCCATGCGATTTTCATCACAGTCATCGATCGCGATAATTATTTCAGCGACGTAGAAAAGTTTCAACATATACGTGCCAGCTTGAAAGGTCTCGCTAGACACTATTCGGTCTATTAAGCCGATTAAAATAAACTTATCCACTTTCAGGCCCACATTAGATCTATCTTTGATTTGAGAATTATTGTGAAAAATTCTGCAGTCAATCTACGTGAATTAAGTGTTAATTCACACCTGACAGCTTTGCAAACTTTTGTCACGTCGGAGCAAATTTCAGATGGATTCATTCATTTGATATTTGGAAAGCTTAACAGGCAAACTCAGGGGAAATGGGAAGAGGACTTGCTTTCAAACAAATTGCTGAGTGGTCATCAATATCAGCATACCTAGAAAGAAGTTTCCGTGCACTGGAGAATCTTGAAAGCACTGCTTCAGCAGCATCTGGCCAATAGCGAAAAGGGCTCATACGTCAAAGAAATCAAACCGTAATTTACTTCGTGCTCTATTCTCTATTCTCAAACTGCCGAAGTTCCCCTAAGCTGCTTGCCAATGAAGTCAGGAAATTGCAGCTCTGTTCTAATTGTCGTCGCAAAGGCCACTCTTTAAACAATTGCAGAGCTGGAGTGTGTATACAGTGCAAGGCAAAACATCATTCATTATTGCACATCGATTCAGATAACAGCGGCACACATTGTCAATATGACAACTGGTGCAGTCGAATCATCAACAGATGCTTTATCATCGCTCGTCTCATCTTCATGAATACTTAAATCACCCGATGAACTGAAGGCCAAGCCCATCGACTGTGTATTGCTAGCTACTACAGTTGTATCCGTTAAGGCCCGCAATGGAGCACTCATCCCATGCCATGCGATTTTGGATTCTGCGTCGCAACTTAATATCATCACTGTACGTTTTGCATTACTCACCCATATCTATATGTAGAATAGGTGAATCTTCTTTAGCTTCTGACCATGCAGTTAACATTCAAGCACAATCACAAGATGCGAGCTATCAGGTTTTTTTTAGTGCTGTCAACACAAAAAGCATAATGGATTATCTTCCCAACTTTAACATAGTGTGGCAGATACTGGGAAACATCAAGTTGACTGATCCACTGTTTTTCAAGCCTCAGCGACTTGATTTACCCATTGTTGCATCTATGTTTTTGAGCTAATTTGCATTGGGAAAATTCACATTGCGTCAAATTTGCCAAAATGCTCCACTCTTGCAGTTTTCAATAATGCAGTTAACATGAAAATTGAAGATGATACACTAAATGATTGGGAAATCGAAATTGATTTCGGCTCAACTTCAGCAACAACTCCGCACTATGACATTTGTGAGCAGTTTTTTCAAGAAAACTACACACGTTTAAAGTCAGGACAATACTCAGAACGGCTTCCGTTTAAGGAAAATATCAACACTCTTGAGGACTCTCATGCTCTCGCATTTAGAAGGCATTAGACAGAAATTCTTATTTGAAGTTTTAATACAAAGAATTTTTAGAAGAATATGCTGAACTTGATCACACGACTCTAATGGATTCATCAGTGCGTGTTAAAGCCAGATGGCTCAAGTACGAGCTTCAAATAGTGTTTAATGGTTCCGCGATTATGATATTCACTCAGTGTCTTTCTACTAGCAGGTCCAACGATTCAACCAAAACTGTTTCATACTTTGCTTCATTTCAGAACATTCCAGGTAGCTCTTTGCGGTAACATCTTTAAGATGTACCGCTGTGTACGAGTCACACATCCAGATGAGTACTTGCAGTGTTTCTTAAGGCGCGAAAGTCCAGCATCTGAAGTTAATGTCTACAAGCTGGATACAGTAACGTATGGCACAAGGCCAGCATCTTTTTTGGCGATCAGAGCAATGCAGCAACTAGCACACGAATTCATACTCGATATGTTCGTAAATCACTTTCAGAGACTTCTATGTGGATGATCTCACATCTCGAAGAAACATAATCAACGAGGCCATTGAGATTCGGTTTCAGGTAAAGTAGTCATTGCGAAAGGGAAATTTCGTTAAACGGAAATGGTGTTCAAACATGCGCTATTAAAGTTGAAGCTAATGCTGATCATACCTCATGCAGTTTGATGACGGAACTAGCGTAACGAAGACGCTTGGCCTTGTATGGGATTCTGAATGCAATGTCGTGTTCAAATTCACATAATTTTCTACTGAAGGAACGATAACAAAACGATCGATTCTTTCTGCAGTTAAATGCATTTATGATCCATTGAGGCTGATTGCTCCTGCTACAACGATAGGAAACTATTTATTCAAACCTTGTCCGTCGTTTCAAACATCGTGGCTTAATTTTATTAATCAATTTGTATTGAAGTCTTAAATTTCCACGGTGCATTTTAGATTCGCAGCCCTTATGGGATCTGCATGCGTTTTGCGATACTAAATGGCAGCTCTTGGTGCTTGCATATACATTCGATCAAAAATAGCAGGTTTCGTGCAGTCACAGTTGCTAACCATTTCGAGGCTGGAATTATCAGCTACACTGTTGTTGGCAGAACTTCTTTCTTCTGCAACACTAATCATTAAATGCCCTGGCAGCATATACGGAACTCTACAATTGTGCTTTCCTGGATTCGTAAGTCAAGTTTCAACGTCTTTGTTTCTAATCGGGTTTCAAAGATTCAATAAGTCCCTCATGGCTTTTTATGGCGGCATTTGTTATCTCCACTGAACCCTGAAAATATTTTGTAGCCTGGCTGCACACCACAGGAATTGCGTGATTTGAATTTGTGGTATCAAGTCCGTCATTCTTACTGTAGAATGATTCCAAATGGCCAAAGGATACGGCATCTGCATTCGAATTGCGAGTGCTAAAATTAAAGGTTTTGGCCGTATCAGTATACCGAGATATTTCTATTTACAGGTTTGTGCAGCTCAAGAATAAGCATTTGCCGCATCTGAAGCACCCACTTGCTGCAAAACACAACAGATTTGTTGATCAGGAGCATTCAAAAAGTATATTTCGCAGATAAACTTATGCGGCACAAGGCAGGTGAACTCCTATCATCATAAAGCAAGCTATTGTCACTCAATCCTTTGGACGATTCATATGGATTGTTACGCGTTGGAGGACGTTTTCAAACTTCATTGCTGAATTTTGATGCCAAGCACCCCCTCATCTTGCCCAAGCATCAACCGGTTACAACAGCAATAATTGAGTACTATCATTGCAAACTGTTACATGCTAGGAGACAGAATTTGTTATTTTCATTGCGGCAAAGATTTTGGCCTTTAGGAGGACGGAAGCTGGTGTAACAGGTGTCACAGGTGTTTCGTAAGCGACCAAGGATCATACAGCAAATTATGGGAAATCTGCCTAGTGAACGTGTGCATTTTACTTTTACATTTACCACAATCGGAATCGACTTTTGCGGCCCATTCTTTTACAAACATCAGACAAGGAACAAATCACCAAGGCTAGTCATCTGGAGCTAGTTCAGGCTCTATCAATTCAGGCCTTTCTTGCAGAATTAAAGCGATTCATTCTTAGAGAAAAGCCGCACACTATATGGTCAGACAATGCCAATAACTTTCTCGGTGCAAACAATTGCCTCGCTGAGTTAAAGTGCTGTTCTCACGCAGTTCTCATGACAGTCAAGTTGCTGCAACATGCACTGCAAATGGGATCGACTGGACATTTATCCCACCGCATTTCGGAGGACTCTGGGAGGCAGAACTTGGGTTTGTGAAATTTCTGAAATTTTAAATTCTCCTGATGACCTGGAATTGCTCAAACCAGCGCACTTCTTAATTGGAGCGCCTTTTACATCTTCTTGAGCTTGACTTGACTAGTGTTACGTCGGTCGTATTAACCAGTGCCAGCGCATTTGCTTAATGAAGCAATTATTTTGGCTGAATTGGAGCAGCTCTTATCGGTATTTGCTGCAAGAGCGTAATTTCGAATCAGCGTGGAGCCGTGGTCTTATTGAAAAACGACAACCTACCACCATAAAAGTGGCAGCTCGGCCGTGTGGTCGCATCGTCAAAGGTCAGGATAGCGTTGCAAGGATTGCAATAATCAAGACGTCTACTGGGCCAGTTAATCGGCCCATATACAGAGTTTCGGTTCTGCTGATTCCGTTGAAAGGTCTAGTCTTTCAACAGGGGTGAATGTTCGCGTCAGCAGATGAAGAGAACTGCAGTTAATTAAGAGTACACAAATATTGTAAATGCAAAGAAAGACAAGTTTATCTTTTTTCATATTCTTTTTTTTCGTAACTATATCAATTGTTTACTTCCTTTATCCAGTTGAACGAATCATACGCAAGCGCTTTATATTACAAAATCAAACAAAACTAAGTGATTCCTATAACAATCATCAAAAAACTTTGTTATTCATCTGACATCTCTTATCTATGCCACAAGAGCTTTACTGCTGTCTTGAATAGACTAATATCCAATATTAAAACTATAGTTGCACACTATCATGCAGTTGTTCGACGTAGTATAGGCCCATATCCAACAACATCTACTAAATGTATTATTGCTGAAGCGGGTCTGCTAGATTTACCAACTAGAGCCGCTCAAACAACTTATAAGCTCTTACCAGATGCATTGTTCGACCAACGGGATCTGCAGCAAGGGTTATACGACATCAGGGAGACATGTTTAAATATATAAATTGATTTACATAATTCGCAGATGCATACATTTTAGCAAACCCCACAATATACTATAGACAACGGGGCGTTTAACACATTGCTTCACAAATTCATAAAAAATGAGACACTCAACTCAGTATTTCGCCAACTATTCGCAGAGGAGTCAGCTAATTGTATACTGACGGATCAAAGACCAACACTGTCACAATATTGTTGATCAAGTCGGTTCCGTTATTTCAAAAGGCATGCTTTCCCAATACTTCTCAGTTGCCTCAGCTGAAGGGATAGCCATCGTTAAAGCTATTAAGTTTGCCTTCGATCATAAAGGTAAACATATCATGTGCAGGGACAGTTTACACGGCTTACGGACCTTTTACAACAACAATAATTTAGTATGTGAAATCCGTCATCACTGCATTAAACACCAAAAGAAAATAAGGCTTCTCTGGGTACCTGAGCACATTGGTATCATTTGGAATGAGCACGCTGACGACGATGAAAAGTTAACATCCCAATCTCCTTGTATTACCACCATACCGAGAGTACAGAAGGATATCTAGCGGCACATATGTAGCACACTCAAGTCCTCAAAAAGTGAGGAATGACGCTCCTTCAACCATTGGTATAAATGATCCAACTTCAGTATGGTACCAATGTGATACCCATCTTCGTATAACCGTACACACTGCAAGATTTTAACTCATCTTAGAACAGGGCATAGCGTCCTAACGCACAAGCACCTTCTTAAAGAGGAAAGTAAGCCAAACTGACTGTACTGAGGAGGAAGTTCTCTATAAAATACCTGCTCGACGACTGCACATACCTTCAACCAATAAGAGTATATAAATTTGGACTCAATGTTCGAAGCTCAACCTCATTCTATTCTAACGTTTACGAAGTATTAATGGTGAAATGTGCATCTTATAAAAAAGCCTGTCAACGTATGCAACTATTAGAAAATGACGTTCATTGGGACCAAACTGTCAATGATGCTGTAATTTCTTCACAAGCTCATCAAATATGAACATTGGTTTTCTATAATTATAACATGCTTCCCAGCAAAACCAACTGATTTATGGATTGAATTCAGAGATGATATGTGTGAGGATATCTTGCAACGAATGCGCATTACAAGAAGAGTTGCTACTCGAAAAACTGTACGATCTCGATACTTTGAAACAATCAATTTGAATAAATCTTTCGCTGTTGCACCAACAACAAAATTATGTATTTCATACTCTTATGAAAGCTGTAAATGATAGAACTAGAGGGATTTATTTCTTGGACAGTTCCGTTGGTATAGGAAAAACTGTTTTGATCTTATTGATTTTAGAAACAATTCGCTGACACAATGTAAATTGATTATGTGGAATGCATGCACAATCGCACATAAAAATCTTTGAAGGCATTAGACCGAACCATACAAAATCTTAGGAATAATCAAAACCGATTTGGTGGTGTAATGATTTTGTTGGCAGGAGATTTTCGTCAAACATTGCCTGTGATCAACGCCAGCTGATGAACTTAATGCATTTCTAAAGTCTTCCGTTTTCTAGAATCACGACAACACCCATCATTTACGCAAAAATATGCATGTCGAGTTGCAAAATGATCGTTCTGGAGAAATATTTTCTAAGCAACAAATAGATTGTTAAAATCCCGGACATTTTGACTGACTGCGTTGTATTTCCTGATAATTTTTGTCAATTTACTGAATCAAATTCCGAACTTATTCAAAAGGTGTTCCCAAACGTTGCTCAAAAATACAAAGGATGCCAAAAACTTGGATGTGGATGTAATAAATTAGTAAATTCAAGATGACTTTGCCGGTGAATTGAGGACATAAAAATCAGTTGATTCCACTACAAACCAAGATGATGTCGTCAACTATCCACCAAAATTTTTAAACTCGCTAGATTTGCTAGGACTGCCGTGTCACAATCTTCAATTAAAGGTCGGATCGGTGATCATAATGTTGAGAAATATAAACCAACCGCGTCTTCCCATTAGGCATACGGCTAGCAGTAAAAAAAATTACTGAGCAACGTGATCGAAGCAACCGTTCTAAAGGGAAAGTATAAAGGCGAAGACATGTTCATACCACGCATCCCTATGATTCCGAATGACATACCTTTTCAATAACCTTAAATAAATCCCAGCGGCAGTCATTGAGTATTTGCGGTATTAATCTTGAAAAACCATGTTTCTCTCATGCCCAATTGTATGTTGCCTATTCCCACGTTGGAAAACATTCAGATTTATTTGCTTACGTGACAGGTAATCAAACAAAAAATTTCGTGTTCTAAAAAATATTGTAAAGAAAATGGGCATTTCCATGAAATGGTCCACCTTGACCAAAAAATGAAAAGTTATTAAAATCACATTAATCACATTATTATACAAAAACATTCAAATTAAAATAAAATGATCAAATTTGACATGTATGTAAGGACCCTGTAGCAGCATGAGCGATAACACACACCCACTGTTGAGTAGTTGATTTGAGAAGCTGTTAGTTGATCGACAAGTCACTCAGTTGCTGAAAGTCGTCGGAAGAAGTTGTGAAATACGGAGTTTGAACGTTGCGATAACCAAATTTCTATATTGTTACAGCGCCTCTTTCACATTTCACAAAAAATACCGTAACAAAAGTCCCGTTATCTCCAGACAAGCCGTCGCATGTTATTCTTGTTGTTAGAGAGTGAGTCATCATTTCAGTAGAACATTGTGTTAGCATTCGGTCATTCCCATATAAAATATTTAAAAAAATCTTTTGACGTTATAACCCTGAAACGCACCTTATGTCACATAAACGCCCAAAAAAAATTTGAAATATAAATGTCTTCTCATCAAACCTTAACTTTGTGACACTTGGAACGAAATGTTTTTAAAAACATTCAACTTGTCCAATAACTCATCTCAAAAGGTGAGGTTTCCAACGCGAGTTTATACACCACCACGCCATGATGCTGCCACCGCCATGCTTCACCGTTTTAATTATATTGTTCTCATGCAGCTCTGTATTACGTTTCCTCCAAATTTTTTGAACGCCATCTGACTCAAATCCATTGAACTTGGATTCATCACTAAAAAATATGTTGTTCCAGAAAGACGAACAAATAAGCAAATTCAAACCTATTCTTTTTGTTAGCCTTTGAAATAAAATGTTTGCGCCAGCTTTGTGTAATGTATTTCGGACGGTTTGTGGATGGATGTTTTCTTCAAACCTTTCCTACACTTCATGACTTAATTTGAAAGCCAAGGATTTTGATTTTGAGAGACTCCAGCTACTATTGTATAATCCGCTCTTGACATGGTGTATCTTTTTTTTCAGCGTCCACATCCGCATTCGGGTCTCCCAGTATTTACATACAAGGTGTGTGTCAAAAGTTTCCGAACTTTTCAAAAAGAAAAAAAACTACAAAATAGTTTGGAATGAAAC